>CM038222.1:13300215-13464335 GCA_021442155.1 Cymbidium sinense
AACCAGATCAATGGTTTCAATCAATTTGGCCTATGGTGGGATTTCATTTTGGCTAAGTGCTGACTCAACCCTTAGGTTTGACTTAGTTTGACCCAAATTGGTTGATTGATCATCTCATGATGATTGTTGATCATGATGAGAGGCATAGGTGAGTTTGATTCAATCCAATTTGGTTAGGATTAGAATTTGGCTCATAAGGGTACTTTAGGTCACTTTGGGTCAAGTGAGCCTAAGTGGGTCAAATGGCTTGATCAAAGCGTGATTTGAGTTTGATTGAACTTGTATATTGACTTATGATTGAAATATAAATCCAATTGTAAGTGGTTTGAAGTCAAATGGGTTTTGATTCATTTGACAATTTCATATTCAAAGGAAGAACATGAATGGATTTGGGGTTCGATTTTTGAATTGAGTTTTGGTTAAGTGATTGAAGTTTGTATTTATATTTGGATTCATGATTGTAGGGTTGATTGAATCATGAAGGAAAATCAAGAGTTTGGCTTGATTTGAAGTTGATTTGGCTAAGTTCAAGATTTTGACTTGAAAGGCTTAGGTTGGATTTTGAGTGGATTTGAGTTTGATTTTTGGGAGTGGTTTTGATTGTTTGAATTTATATTTCATTTATATATGTGAATATAAATGAGAATATAAATGGGTCATGAGAAAATTTGAAGTGATTTGATCATGATCTAGGCTAAGTCTTTTAAGAGGAAATTTTAAAGGACTTAGAAAATTTTGGAGTTTGGAGCTTGAATTTTGGATTTAGTTTGATTGATTTATATTTATATTTCATTTATATATGTGAATATAAATGATAATGTAAATGAGTTATGAGAAAATCCCATGAATTTGAATTGATTTGAACATGATTTAGGCTAAGTCCTTAAGAGGGAAATTAAGGACTTAAGAATGATTTTAAATTTGAAATTTAATTTTTGGATTTGATTTCATTGATTTGTATTTATATTTCATTTATATATATGAATATAAATGATAATATAAATAAGTTATGAGAAAATATTATGAGTCTGAATTGATTTAGATTTGATTTTGGATAAGTCCTTAAGAAGAAAATTAAAAGACAAGAATTTTTATGAATTAATTTTTAATTTTGAGTTTAGTTTGATTGGTTTGAATTTATATCTCATTTTTATATTTGAATATAAATTAATTATGAGAAAATCTCATGAGATTGAATTGGTTTGATCATGATTTAAGCTAAGTCCTTAAGAAGGACACTAAAGACTTAGAAAAGAATTGGACATAGGAATTTCATTCATGGGTTTCAATCATGGATTTCAATTATGGATTTCAATCACATGGAGTTGATTTGAGTTTGGAGGAAATCAAATAAGATTGATTTGGAGTTTGACTTGAAGGAAGGAAGGTGAGGAGTTGTTCAAGCTAAGGGTAGGCAAATTTTCTTAACACCTAAGGCATGACCTATTCCTATGGCTAACTCTTCTAAGTCTCTAGCTAGGTTAAGTGTCCACCTAATCACTAGATGTGTCTTAAGAGTAAGGAACTCTTAAAGTCTAAAATAAGTCTAAGATGGAGGGTTGAGAGCTCATCCTAAAAATGAGGTCAACAGTCTTTTAGGTCAATTTGGGTCAACTTGGGTTAAGAGTCAAATTGGCCAGTTTGGGTCAAGTGGACCAATTGGGTTTAGTTGGCTTAATTTTCGGTTGAGTTTGATTTAGTTGAGTTTATATATGGATTTGGGATTGATATATAAATTTAATTGCAATTGTCTTTGGTTCAAATGGGTTTTGGTTCATTTGAACATTTCAAGTCAAAAGGGTTAAGTTGGGTTTGGCTTGGGCTGATTTTGGTTTGGCTTGATGATTGTAGATTTCATTTATATTTGTGAATATGATTGAAGGTATGATTGATTCATGTGAAAATCAATTTAATTTGGGTTTTGGAATGAAGGAATTTGGCTAAGTCCATGGAGCTGGGTCATGTGGCTTAAGTTAGGATTTTGATTTGGTTTGATTTAGTTTGATGATTTAAATGTATATTTCATTTAAATTTGTGAAGATGATTGAAAATATGATTGATTTGTGAGAAAATCAATTGGGTTTGACTTGATTTAGATTAAGATTTGGCTAAGTCCATGATAGGTCATATGGCTTATGAAGGGTTTTGATTTAATTTGATTTAGTTTGATTTAATTTTGATCATTTGAATGTAGATTCGATTTATATTTAGGAAGATGATTGAAGATAAAATTGATTATGAGAAAATCAATTCATTTTGGATTGATTTGGATTAAGATTTGGCTAAGTCCATGGAATAGGTCAAATGGCCTAGGATGGGTTTCAAGTTTGGATTTGATCATGAGCTTCAATCATTTGGTTTTGGAATTTGTATTTGGATTTGGATTTGAATTTTATGTTTGGTTTGTTAAGGTGAACATGTATTGGATTTGGGTTGTAGGGTAGGTGGATTATCCTAATCCCTAAGGCATAACCTAATCCTATGGTTAACCCTTCTAAGTATTTAAGCTTAGGTTAAGTGTTTACCTAATTGTTAGAAGTATCTTATGACTAGGGAAGTCTTAGTGCCTATAAGACTCCTAAGTTTAAAATGGGAAGATTGAATCCACACTCCAAAAGTGAGGTCAACGTGCTCCATAGTGTTTCCTTGGAGATAGATAATTGGAAGACCAAGCCAAGTTTCACATTATAGACTTGGATACATCTTTCAACGCTTTGCTTGGGAGACCATGGATACATGAGAACAACATAGTTTCATCCTCTCTACATCAAATGAAGTTTGTGAGAGGTTCATCTTTTGTCAAAGGAGTTCTCCAGCCATTTACAGTTCATGAGATCGGCATATATGAGGATGTGGCTTACTACTACCATCAAAATCAACAAATCTATTCTCGTAAACATGGCCAAAGTTTAAAAAACAAAAAGAAAAAGAAAAAGAAAGAGAAAAAGAAAAAGAAAAGAAAAGAGAATGAAAAAGAAAATAAAAGGAGCGGAAATAGACTTGGAGGAAGAAGTGGAGCATGGCATTAGATTCCACCCACAGTTCATTATTCCATTCGAACATATAGGTAGGATGACCTGACCTCCACTAGGTTGAGGAAGAGACTAGTTCAGAAGTAGTCTTAGGGGTGGAAAGCCTCCTTATTGGCCACCTAATAGAAGATATATCCCACCAGGAGTACACCTGATATCCATATTGACTTAGAATCTAGTTCTTAAGATTAGTCCTATGGCTAGAATTCTCAAGAAGATTCCTTGGAGGTGACACTTGAGCTAGCATGAAGATCAGGCTTCAAATCAAAGCATAAGTGTATCCAAGTCTATATGTCGAATAATTAGGCATCAGTTGGGAACTTTAGCTCTAATCCCACTTTCTTCTCAAAAGATGAGGTTTTGGTAGTTAACGCAGCCCTTAAGTCATCCATAGGTGTGAAGACTCAAAGGTTCTTTCTGGGGGCATCATCCTCAAGTCAAGAAGTTGATGTAGAACTTGAGGATGATTCATATGAAGTTTTAATAAAATTACCTTTTTATTGGTACTTTCCTTATGTATAAAATTTTACAAAGAAAGGGTTAATCCTACATAAAGTCAGAAATAGACTACTTCAAAAAAGAATATGGAAGAACAAATGTAAAAGCTCTCAATCAAGATCGGGACTAGGATTCGATACAATGGGTCCAGTCAATGATGATGATTACTGCTTAGTCATCACCAATCATTTAGAATTAGAATGGTTCTTTTCAAATAACATTAACTTATATGAGGAGCTATGCTTAGAAACTTCAGATGATCCATATGATTTTGAAGTCAAAGATGCACCGCTAGAGTTCGAAGAAGAGATCAAGTCAACCATCGATGAGCTCAACAAAATTAACTTAAGAACTAAAGAAGATCCACGCTCAACATACATCAGTTCTTTGTTAAATAAAATTAAAACCATTGACTTAGTTAGGCTATTGACTAAGTTTAAGGACTTCTTGCATTGAGTTATGAAGAGATTCTTGGATTGGCTCCTGACGTAGCCATCCATAAACTAGCAATAGAGCCTACTGCTAATCCTATCATACAAGCTCCTAGATGCATGTGATTAGACATAGAACAATAGGTCATTTTTGAAGTCAAGAAATAGATCGATGTTAGCTTCATCTAGGAAGAAAAATATCCTATCTGGTTAGCAGGCCTCATCTCAATTAAGAAAAAGAATGGTCAAATTCACATATGCATCAATTTTGGGGATTTAAATAAGGCATGTCCAAAATATGAATTTTCACTACCAATCTTGGAGCTGATGGTGGATATTGTCTCATCTCATGTAGTCTTCTCTTTCATGGATCACTTATCTGGATATAACCAAATAAAGATGGCCCCTCAAGATGAAAGAAACACTACTTTTGGGACCCAATCAAATCTATTGCTATCGTCATGCCTTTTAGCTTAAAATGCAAAAGCATACCAAGTGGCTATGAGAATCTTGACAAACTTATTCATCATCAAGTTGAGTGTTATGTTGTTGATCTCATGGTCAAAAGTAGAGAAAAGGAAGACCATCTCTTTGACTTGAGAGTAGTTTTCAACAAGATAATTTAACCTAAAATGAACCCCATGAAGTGTCCATTGAGTAGCTTGGGAAATTCCTTGGGTTTGTTGTACACTGGAATCAAAATCAATCTAGAGAAGATCAAGGCGATATTCAAAGTGCCACCCCCTAAAAGTTCAACTCAACTTAGATCATTCAAAGGGAAGTTGGCGTATCTAAGATGCATTATATCCAACCTATCAAGAAGATGTCAGGCATTCTCATCACTTATCAAAAAGAATGCCACGTTCAAGTGGGATGACAAGTGTGAGCATGCCTTTGAAGACATCAAGGATTACCTAATAACGTCGTCAGTTCTAACAGTCCCTATCCCGGGCAAGTTGCTCATACTTGACACTACTGCATTAGATGACTCCTTTGGTGCTTTGTTGGCCTAAGCTAATGAAAGAAAATGCACTCTAGCCATCATCTAATCCTGAGGCTAATTATCTACCCAAAGAAGCGTAGCCTATTCTTTAATCTTTACATCCCAAAAGCTACAACACTACATGCTTCCTTAAAGTGAACTTAATCTCTAGGATGAATCCACTATAGTATCTCATGACCTGACAAAACTATCTCAATGGTTGGCTTTGGTCCATGATCCTCTCACGCTTGACATTACCTTCGCACTCTCTATAAAAGGACAATCATTAGCGATTTCTTAGACACACACTTCCTGCTATCTCTCCGCTTAGAGATTATCTCTCCAATGAATAAATCATGAACTTAGAGGATACTAGCATTCACCACTGGAAGATATACTTTGATGGTCCAGGTTTCCCTCAAAGAGGAGAGAAACCATAATCTACTACTCCAGGAAAGGTAGGGGTAGGAATAGTTCTCTTAACTCTAGACTGCGATCTCATATCATATGTCCAATCCTTGCACTAACAATGAAGCTGAATTTGATGCTCTGATTGCCGATCTAAAGTTAGTCATTACTTTAAGCATCCAGAACATCAACATCTTCTAGGATTGTCATCTAGTTATCAACCAAATCGCTGGGTCCTATAAGGTTATAAAGCTGTGGTGAAAATTTTCTAAATTGTCTCCTTCAAATCTATTGGTTAGAAGGTGAAGACAAGAATATAAATATTTCTCTTTTATGGATTCCATGCAAATTCATAAGTGTGCTTATTCAGGTGATCAAGTACATCATCAAGGAATAGTGTAATATCTTGAAGAAGTCACTTTAAAGACATAATCACCTCAATAAGGACTCAAGGATGATCTGCATATGTACCAAAAACTCTTCCCTACTTTACATGGAAAAGTAAAGCAGGGTTTATTTTAAACTGGGTTAGTTAAGTTCCCTACAGAGGCAAGCCCCCATAGTTAATTACATCCTAAGGGAAGGGATCCCTTAAGAATACTCTCGACTAAGGTAAATGATCATGGTCTTCGAAGATTTCAATAGGAAAGGACTATCAATCGATTAGTTTAATTTTTTGAAGATCAAATGGGATTGATCAAAGAGGGGGAGTTATTATCAAAGCCAAAAGAAAGATAAGTAGGAGATGCCCACGATCCTTAGAAATCTAGCAAGCATCTCAAACTATCCTATGGTTGGGCTTTACATTTTTGAAATTGATTTAATTTGTTGAGTTGAATTTTTCATTAGAAATTTAAGACTTATGATTCCATAACAGAATATTATAGAAATTCCTAAGAGGTGAGAATTTAAGCTTATGGACCACAAAAGGGAGAAGCAACCTCAAAACATAAATCTACTGAGCTTTGGCGAGGGCCGAAAGCACAACCTAAATCTAAGGAGAAAATAGGTATTTTATTTTTCTCCATAAGAAAGGACAAACCACTTAACTGTTTGGACTTACAATTGCCTGGGGGTGGTCGGCAACTAACTCCTCCTACGATTTAAAATTCATGTAGGCAAATCTTATGCTTACACAAGATAGCTAGGCTATTATTTATTTAGAAAGAGACTAAGTCCGTAAACTCACTCTCTAAAGAGACTAGATCATGTAGGGACATGCTTCAAATGACCTAAATCTGATGCAATTCAAATTTCATTTTATTTTCATTTTTGTACAATTATTTTGACTCAGGCTAATAGGATTCATATGCCTAATGCATGAGAAATAAAGTTATTGGCCAAAATCAGAGAAGGGAGGAGGTGTGTTTCCACCATGGCTCTCAAAGGTCAAGCCAAGTTTCTCTGGCAAAGGTGGAAGCCTCCAATCAAGAGTGAAATAAGATATTGTTGTGCATGATATTGTAAAAGAAATACTCATCCAGCTAAAGGGTTGATAATTCTTTTATCTTGATTTTAAACCTAAGCTTTAGGTGAGGTTATAAGTTCTTTATTTTTAATTTTGAGTTGTTAAGTTTGGTAAAAGATTTATTTTTCCTTAAAGAGCCTAATCCACATCTAGGCCATTCATAAAGCAAGGAAGAAACTAGGAAAAACATGCCACTTAAAGCACAAGCTAAACAAATCATCAATTATAAAAGCTAAAAAGAATAAGAGGTCGTTATGGTCGGCACACCAAAAAAATAAATTGATAGCTGAGCTCTACCCTTATACAACCTGGATTACAAATGAATTAAATTACATTTAAGCAAGAATTCATTGTTATGGGGGTCTTCAAGCTTTATTTCTTCTTCTTCTTCTTTTCTTCTTCTTCTTTGGTTCCTTCTTGGATGGTTGGAAGGTGGATGCTCTTTTCACATGGTGCATAAGATAGGATCTTATGACTAATGCTCATCCTAATCCTCATAATAATTATTCTAAAAACCTAATTGCATAAATTTACATGAAAAGGAAAAGTGGAAATCTAACTAACACTTGCAAGATAAAGATTAGCCAAAACAAATCACACAAATCCCAAGCATGTATATTGAACTTATCACCCCACACATGGGTGACTAAGTCCACCTAGCCTATTGGATTATGCTTAGGGGTATCAGCACCTGTAAGTGAAAGCATTTATATTTTTATTTATGATAGCGCCCCTTAAGAATAATACCCTATAGAAAATAATGGTTAGCTAACATCACCCTACCATTCATTCTATAGGCATACACCCTAACATCTAGTCAAAAACATACATCACAAAACAAAATAAATATTAAACCATGCACCGCCCTAACCTAAAGCTAGAAGTGGTGACTTAAGCTAATGTGTGTGCTTTGAAGGTTTGTATGGTATGCTTATTTATGGCTTTAGGTTCAAATTTTCTAAGTATGAAAACTTGTTCAACTTAGAGGAGGGTTTCATTTAAGTTGCTTAATTTCTTTGGGTTGATTTTATTTCATATTTTGATCAAGTTCAAGTGAATCCTACAATTAATTACTAAGTTATAAAGAGAGGGAAAGAGAAGAGAACTACTCTTTCCTTCTATAACCTAAGTAATTTCTAAAATAGATTCACATTTTAGTTTTGTTTAATGAATGTTTTGATTAAGTGTTTTAATTAATCCTAAGTTTATATGAACTCTAAACAAACCTATTCAAAAAAGAAAGGCATTTTAAGATTAAATAAAATGAACCAAATTCACAAAACATACATCACTTCATTTCTTTCCCAACATGTATAACATGCATATGAATGAGTCCTAAGCATATCTATACATACAAATGAGAATATTTAACACACTTTATGATGCATGCTAAGTGATCCATTTAAAAAAAATTGGAAGTTTAATATGCATGATTTTCTTTAAGTAGAAAAGGGTTTCTTATCCAATCTTCACATGCACACATGAAAGTAAGAAAGGCATAAGTGAGTACAATGCCATTGTTGACCAGAGATGTAAGGTATAAGACCTACTTAGGGCTACTTAAAGCCTCATAACCTCGGGGTTGTCTAAACTAATTTACCACTTTCCTTAAATACAAACATGTGTACAAAAAAATAAATTGGAAAGAAAGAATGCAAAAGTTGTATTAGATGATTCATTTTGTTTGTAATTTATGTGCAAGCATAGGTAACCCTTCTTAAGTGATAGCATAGGAATGAATAGGATGTGGAATTAAGTAAGTGTTAGGTTCTTTTCAAATGAACCATACATCTTACTAACTCCTATTCAAAACTAAGCTATAATAAAAAAAAGGAAATCTATGATAAGCACATCCTCTCACATGCAAGCTTATGATTAAAATATAAGTACACTTTTCATATTTGATAATTGATTTATATGTTTGAAAATAATTTGAATTTAGTAGTGATAATAGCCACACATATTTCTACTTTAGCCAACACATGCAAATTTGACATAAAGTAAACAATTTCATTTTTAAATTTGAATTTGAAAAATATTGATGCATGAAACCACATGACATACAAATTTAACATGTTGGGGAAAGAATCAAAGCAATGAAAGCATGTAAACACATTCACTTTAATTAAGTCCTAAAGGCATTCTTATGGAATAAGAAGGCTTAAAATAAGTCAAAGTTAATTCAATGTGTTTTTTTATCTTAAGTTTGATTTAATTTTGAAAAGTTGAGTTTAGTTTACTATTCCTAACCCATTCCCACATGTGTTTGATATTTTTATTTAATTTTTAGATGATTAGATTTATTTTAAGTTTCGATTAGGTTAAGGTATAATTTAAGCAAATTAATTAACCCTTACCTACACCACCTTAGTATGATTAACCAAATAATTATGAGTGAATGAGATGACATAAAAACTCATAAGTAATTTAAACTTGTAATGCACCAAGGAAGAAAAAAGCCTAATGCAATTTGGCTCATGATTAATGGTTAATTAGGCTAAGGGGTTTAGCTTAAGTAATTTCAAAACACCCCTTCAAACATATGAATTGGGTTTTGATTTTCTCAATTGAGCTTAGGCTATTCAACACCTAAGCATCTACCCAAAGTAGATTAATTAAGTTTTGGAAGGTTTTAGAATTTTTAGAAATTAATTAAGGGGATAATTAATGAATTAACCCTTAATTAAGAGAGGATTAAGGAAAGAAAAGGGGTTTAGGGAATAGCTTGAGGAAAATACCCTAAAATTATTTCCTAAATCTCGTTCACTGGATCTAACCTTAATCAACCTTAATAATGTATTAAAAACACTAATCCAAATCCTAATTATCCTTAATTACATAAGGAGGGTAATTAGGAAACATAATTGTAATTCCCCTAATTAATCCTTAAATAAATCCCAAGAAAATTAGGTGAGGTAGAGGTCATCCCATAAAACATACCCAAGAAGTTTGGGATTAATCAAAGGATTAATTAAGAAGTAATTAGTAAAATAAAATTTCCATCAAAACCCAAAATTAGTGAAAGGGATAATTCAAAATCTATTGAAATTATTTTTAAGATATTCTAGGTTGAATTATCTTTGCATAAAATTTTACCTCATATTTTTGAATTTTATTGAGAGATATGAATTTTGAAGATCAGAGATTAATTAAAATTAATTAAATCCCCTAACTAATCCTCACTCATATAATACACAAGCGCACTTTACACGTCTGCGTGAGGGCTCACTTAAACATCACATCGTGGTGGCGCGCGGATGAGCTTTGATCCTCGCTCGATCAAGGATCAAATGGCCGTGCATCATCCCATGATTTTAAAAGAGATAATTCATTTTTAAAATGTGGGATTAATCGTGTATGTCCATCCAAAATGTGCAGATGGATGGCCAAGATCACCCGAGTTCTTCCCTTAGGCTCAACAGAGAATGTCCATGATATAAAGGAAGATCCGAGCTCGATTGAGCTCAGATTGGAATGAGACTTTACCCACACCATCTAAAGCTAATGAGAAGCCTATCTAACGGTGGATTTCTCATGTCATAAAAATTTCTTTCACAAAAGACCAACACCCCCTAAGCTAAGTGATCAAAAAATTCCATACCTTGTTAAGCGTGATCACTGGTGCTCAAGATTGAAGAGGTAGCTTCTTCTAGCAAAGACGAAGCCCTGTTGAAAGTTTCAAGCCTTGGGATTGAGTGGATCTCCCCGTGGACCAACACCACTTCAACTTGCTTATGGCTTTGATCCAATTCCACCTCTCCTTGCCTTGGGAACTTGAATGAAGATTGGGTGCCCTCAAATTGATCCTCTGAGGGAGTGTACAAGAGGAATTGGAATGGAATTAAGTATAGAGGAAGTTGAAGATTCAAAGGAGCTCCCCTATTTTCCAAAGAAGAAAAGTGAGAAATACACTTTTCAAATCCCTCTTATGAAGCTTAGGATGGCCCTCTAATATTTCCTAACACTCACTAGGCTTCAATCAAATGTGGGAATGATCATTTCAAATTGAATTAGGGGAGTATATCTCCCAATGAGACACCTCCCTTGCTTTTTTGATCCAATTGACCACATTGGAGGGGTTGTTTGATCTATTTAGAGTTAGCACATGGTCAGTTTGAGGTCTTGAGTGGATTAAACCTCCCATGTACATCAAATTAAGTGAAAGGAGGATTTTGAATTGGCCAAATTGAGCAAGGGGGTCGGGTTTGTCCTGGGTTCATTTGGGATGAGCCAAATTTGTTCTATGGCCTAGGGGTAGAATGGTCATTTGGATAACTTTTCCATTTGAAATTGTTGGGTATGTGGAGAAACTAGATTTGGCCAAGTTTCATAATATTTGGAATTCATTTGATAAGGTTTGGCTCATGTTGACCCATTTAGGTCAAAATGGGTCAACTTGGGTCAAGTTGACCAATTGGTCAAATTGGGTCAAACCAAGGGTTCATATGACCATTTGAAATGTTTTGGTGGCTTTGGTTTGGTTCAATTTGGATTAGTTTTGAATTTGGCTCATATGACTTCATTTAGGTCAAATGGGTTAAGTTGACCTATTTGACCCATTTGACTTATTTGGGCTAGGTCATGGGTAGGTTTATGTTTGGTTAGTCATATGGAATGGATTAGTGTCTTTGTTTCTAATCAATTTTGATTAATTTTGAATTTAGCTGAACATGACCCTTTTAGGTCAAGTTTGATCTAAGGTCAATTGGGCTAGGTTAGGTCTAGTTGGCCAATTCAGGTTTTGGTCAAGTTCAACAAGTGATTTGGAATGAACTTGACCCATTGGTTTGAATCAACTTGGCCTATGGTGGAATTTGGCTATGTTAGGTTTCATTTTGGGCTAAGTGTTGACTTGGTCAACCCTTAGGTTTGACTTGGTTTGACCCAATTTGATTGATTGATCATCCTATGATGATTGTTGATCATGATGAGAGGTATAGGTGAGTTTGATTCAATCCAATTTGGTTAGGATTAGAATTTGGCTCATAAATTTTAGGTCACTTTGCATCAAGTGGGTCAAATGGCTTGGTCAAAGCTTGATTTGATTGATTGAACTTGCATATGAACTTATGATTGAAATATAAATCCATTTGTAAGAAGTCAAATGGGATTGGATCCATCTGACAATTTCATATTCAAAGGAAGAATATTAAAAGATTTAGGGTTTGATTTTCGAATTAGATTTTGATTTGGTGATTGAAGTTTGCATTTATATTTGGATTCATTATTGTAGGGTTGATTGAATCATGAAGGAAAATCAAGAGTTTAGCTTGATTTGAAATTGATTTGGCTAAGTTCAAGATTTTGACTAAAAAGGCTTAGGTTAGATTTTGAATAGATTTGAGTTTGATTTTGGAATTAGGTTTTGATTGTTTGAATTTATATTTCATTTATATATGTGAATATAAGTGAGAATATAAATTAGAATATAAATGGATCATGAAAAATTTCAAGGATTTGAAGTGGTTTGATCATGATTTACTAAGTCCATTAAAGGGAATTTTAAAGGACTTAGAAAATTTTTGGAGTTTGAAGATTGAATTTTTGAATTGGGTTTGATTGATTTATTTTTATATTTCATTTATATATGTGAATATAAATGAGAATATAAATGAGTTTTGAAAGAATATCATGAATTTGAATTGATTTGATCATGATTTAGGCTAAGTCCTTAAGGGAGAACTTAAAGGACTTAGAAACATTTCGTGAATTGATTTTAAGTTTTGAGTTTAGTTTGATTGGTTTGAATCTATATTTCATATATATATGTATAAATAAGAATATAAATGAATTATGAGAAAATCTTATTAGTTTTAATTGGTTTGATCATGATTTAGGTTAAGTCCTTAAAGGCAATTTAAGGACTTAGGAAATTTTTGGATTTAGGAATTTCATTCATGAGTTTCAATCATGGATTTCATTTATGAATTTCAATCACATGGAGTTGATTTGAGTATGGAGAAAATGAAATAAGATTTATTTGGAGTTTGACTTGAAGGAAGGAAGGTGAGGAATGGTTCAAGCTAAGGGTGGGCAAGTTTTCCTAACACCCCTATGGCATGACCTATTCCTTTGCTAACTCTTCTAAGTCTCTAGGGCTAGGTTGAGTATCCACTTAATCACTAGATGTGTCTTAAGATTAAGGAACCCTTAAAATCTAAGAGGAATCCTATGTCTAAGATGGCGGGGGTGAGAGCTCATTCTAAAAATGAGGTCAATAAGGGCACCTAATAGGTGTGGTGCGACTAACAAGGAATACACTGGTTGACCAAAATGATCAACAACACTGAAAGATCACAAGCACTAATAGAAATAATCTATCCTTAACCCAAGGTGTAGAAAGAATCCAAAGCTTAGTGCAATGTGGCTCTACTATGTCCATGACATAAGAGAGATCCATTAAGGGAAACCTAAACACTGAATTTGAGTCTCTGGGGAGAAATTGATTTATTCACTGGGAAGAGGTTAAATAATTTGTTAGGTTTGAATTTTGAGATGAACCCTATTGGTTTGATGGATCACCAGAGGCTAAGACCTAACATTTACCAATCCAAAGGAGTAAACACATAAGGACTAGCCAAAGGATTCCTTTCTGTGTAAAACTAAAGAAATCATTTACATCCTCCAAAGTAAAAGTGGGGTAATCTTATTAGATTGAACCCAACCTATACTATTGAGTAAATGCACCGGGGACCAAACTCAAAGATAGTTAAAGATTAATTTCATTATTAGATTTGTTCATTTTGATGAATGGGTTTTCATGGATCAAGAAGAGTTTATACCTAGACATCTCTCAGATTAAACCAAGGGAGAATTTGCACAAAAATTTTTCCAAATGGCTACTAGGAAAGGGGAATGCCAATCCAAGAGTAAGTGTAGTGTCTAAATGGGGTCGCAAAGGATGTGATCAAAATAGAGTGCCCACAAGGGATGGGGCTGCCAAGGGCTTAATCCAACACCTTGGAGAAGATGACATGGCTATCCATATTTCCAATAAGTATTCGATGTCCAACTCAAGGAGAAAGCGTGAGGACTCATATCTGCCAAGAGTGGTGTACTCATTGGGTGAGTCATTGTCAGCATAAAAAATATCAACCAACCTAAGGTGTCCATCAATTTGCAATAATTAGCCTAGGAAGAAAGCTCGGGGTCTTACATCCTATTATAGCGGAACTAACTGTTGGGATAGTTTGTCTTCATCTTGATAAGTGCTATCCAACCTAGGGAGACTACTAAGTGAATGCCATTGGGGAACTTATATAACTCAAACATAGTCAATAGGGAAAGGAGCCTCTAGGGGACTTATCCTAAACCTCAACTATACTCGACTTAGTTAGTGCATGATGGCTAATTCAAGAAGAAAGCACATGGACTCACATCTTCTTAAACAAAGTCAACATGAGGTACCACTGAAAGAACAACAATACTGCTCGTATTTTATAATGGTCAAGTTAAGAAGGACTCACATCTTCCAAACAAGTGACCAAGGGTGACATATAGCGAGGTGGTAGACTCAACCTAGAGTAGCTAATGAGTGAGTGCCACAGGGGGCTTGCTCTCACACCAAAAAACAAGATAAAAGAATTATGTTTTTTTTTGTGCATGTGTCAAAAGGAATAGGATGCCTCTGGGAGACTCCTACACCTACCTTAAACACACTAGGGGTTTTGATGAAATGATGTCACGGATGGCAAAATAGGATTCCCCACTAAGAAAGGATGCTGCTTGGGTTCTCTTACACCTATCTTAGTTGTGCTAAATGAAATAGGATGCCTCTCAAGTTCTCTTACACCTACCTTAAACACACTAGAGGTTTTGATGAAATGATGCCATAGATGGAAAAATAGGATTCCCCATTAAGAAAGGATGCCCCTTGGGTTCTCTATCTTATCTTATGCTAAAAAAATAGGATGCCTCTGTGTTCTCTTACACCTATTAATGAGATTGTGTTAGTGTTGTGAAAGAGGGATAGGATGCCACTAAGAGACTCTTACACCTTCCCTAAAAATGTCACGGCAGATTTGCAAGACAAGCAAACAACACTTTGAAAGAAGAGAAGATTTGATGAATGGAATCAAAATTTTGTTCTTTTTATTAATGATTATTTTCAAACATGATTTGTTTCATGGGTAATATTTCTTTAGATAGAGCCCATTAATTGGAAGCATCGGGTGTTCCTCTTTATAATAAATAAGCTGATAAAATCCTCCTTAGTAGGCCTTCTTTATGACATAGAGGCCTTCCCAAGTGGGTTCAAATTTACCTACCATCTTTTGATGGGCAACAATGGGTCTCCTTAGGATTAACATAAGTTTTCCTACTTGGAAAGACCTAGGGCAGACCATCTTGTTGTGAGCTTGAATTATTTTGGCCTTATACAACTCGAGGTTCTAGCACGCCCGTAGGCAACTTTCCTCCAAACCTTCGAGCTCTTCTAACCACAACTTTGTATTATTCTCTATAGTGATCTTGTTGCCCAATGATATCCTCAGTGATGAGAGTTAAAATTTTAAAGTTAGAATGGCTTCAAACCCATACACAAAGGAAAATGGGGTAGACTGAGTTGGAGTTTTGTATGTGGTGCGGTAGGCCCATAAAACTTCAACCAACTGCTCATTTCACTATCATTTGTCATCATCAAGAGTCTTCTTTAGTATCTCGATAAGATTTTTGTTGAATGCTTCTGCTAAGCCATTTTCTCTAAGGTAGAAGATGGTGGAGTATCTCCAAACTATACCATGTCTTCTGGCGAAGCTATTGATCTTCATGCTTTTGAATGCAGTACCATCATCAGATATAATTCTTCAAGGCACCTCGAACCTATATATGATATGGTTCCTGAAAAACTAAAGCACATGCTAAGTTTTGACCTCTCTGAGTGGGATGGCTTTTTTCCACTTGAAAAAGTAATCGGTGGTAGCTAAGATGATTAGATGCCCCTTAGAAGAAGGAGGACCGATCAGACCTATAATATCAGTACCCTAACACTCAAATGGCCATGAAGCCAATATAGGGTGTAGAATTTAGGGTGGTTGGTGGAGGACCACACCGTGTACCTAACACTGATGGCATCTCCTAGCTATTCATGCAACAGGATCATCGCTGAGTATCCAAGTCTCTTGATCTCCATCTTCATCTGTGGACCGGATTGATGTGCTCCACATAGACATGAATGTACCTCGATTATAATTCCATGGGCTTCATGTTTGTCTAAATAATGTAACTACATTTGGTTAAAGGACTGGTGATACAGGGTGCCATCAACAAGAGCATAGGAGATAGCTCTCTATTTCACCTAATGGGCTTATGACCTTTCTTGAGGTAGTTTGTCGGTGTTCAAGTAATCTATGAATAGTTGCCTCCAATCCAGCTCCTTGTCCATTTTGGCAATGACAAACTCCCCTTTAAGAGAAAGTCTCTCGATGAGTTCAACATCAATAAAGGATAAGACTTGTCTATTTTGGACCTTTATTGAAATGGACTCATCTTCCGGACATGCCAGTACTTTAGCATGTTTGGCCAAGGCATTTACTACTATGTTCTTTACTCGGGGAACCTTGTAGATGGTGACATTAAGAATTTGAGCAAACAACTTCATGGTATACTTATAGTAATGGCAAAGCTTGGGTTTGAGAACTTGGTAGGACCCAACAATCTAGTTGATGACCAACTAAGAATCCCCAAAGATGTTGATTCTCTTGATAGTGATAGTGATGGCAAACTCTAGACAGGCAATCAAAGCCTCAAACTCAGCTTTGTTATTGGTGTAGGGGTTGGAAAGATAGTATGAGAATCTCATTACATCATAATTTGGAGTTAAGAGAACTATTCCTACCCCTGCCTTTCATCTTTAGGAAAAGAAGCTGTACCATCAAAATAAATCTCCCATCGATGGTTGTAGGCCTCCCCTAAGTTCATGATTTATTCATTAAGGAGATCGTCACTAAGTGGAGAATCAGCATGAAGTGGGTGTGCTGCTAAGAAATTCACTAGTGACTATCTTTTTACTGCATGGAGGGGTACAAATGTGATATCAAATGTGAGAACCATGGACCAACCCAAACATTGAAGCATCAATAGAGTGAATTTGTTCTAGATCAAGTTCACCTGAGAAACTTGTTCTCGAGATCGTTCACCTTATGAGAAACTATGTAATGCGCTTCTCAAAAGATTAAAGCTGTTTCGATAGGTTATATTTCCTTCAAAGAGGAATCGATGATCTAGGTAAAGAGAGCGCTTCTTTCTCCCCTTGAGCCAACAGCACCAAGAGAGTCATCCAATGCTATAGTGTAGAGGATGAGTCTATCCGTGATAGGCCGCTGAATCAGCTTACCAGCACCGCTTGATATCTCAAGGCACTTATCATCCCACTTGATCTTGGCATCCTTGATAAGTGCTGAAATGGCTTACATCTCTCGATAGGTTGGTGATAAAGCTTCTAGATCGCCATCCTTTTGAAAGATCTAAGTTGAGTTAAACTCTGGTGACATTTCTAAGATAGCTTTGATCTTTTAAGATCTATTTCTATTTCATGTCAACAACAAACCCAAGGAATTTCCAAGCTACTCAATACACACTTAGTGGATTTATTTTGAGGTTATATTATCAACCATCAAAATAACTCAAGTCAAAGAGATGGTCTCTTTTCTCTCTCAAGATTGACTACTAGATCATCAACATAGACTCAACCCAATGATGGATGAGTTCATTGAAGACTGAGTCATGACCCATTGGTATGTGGCACCAGTATTTTTAAGGCCGAAAGGCATGATCCTATAATAGAAGATTCCGATCGGGGTTGGAAAAGTAGTGTTTTTTTATCTTCAGGAGACATCTTAATTTGGTTATAGCCAAATGACCCATCCATGAAAGAGAATAATGCATAAGATGAGGTGAAGTCCACCATTAATTCTGGTATAGGAATACGAAACTCATCCTTAGGACATGCCTTGTTTAAGTCCTTAAAATTGACACATATGTGAATTTGGCCATTCTTCTTTTTAACTGGGATGACACTAGCTATCCAGGTAAGATATTTTTCTTCCTTGATGAAACTAGCATCGATCAATTTCTTGACTTCTAAAATGACATGTTGTTCAATTTCTAATCGCATGCGTCTAGGAGCTTACTTAATAGGGATATCATTAGAATCTATTGCTAGCTTATGGATTGCTACGTTAGGAGATAATCCGGGCATCACTTCATAACTCCATGTGAAGCAGTCTTTAAACTCAGTCAATAGCCTAACTAATCATTGGTTTCTTCTTCAAAAACCCATGTATGTTTATTATCTTCTATCCTCGATTGATTTTTTAAGCTTGTCATTGTTGAATGAATGTCCTCTTCAAACTCTCAGGTATCTTTGATTTGGAGATCATCTGGATCATCTGAGGTTCTAAACATACATTCTCATAAGAGTTGGGGATGTGTGAGAAGAAACCATCAGATTCCAAATGGTTGGTAATAACTAATCAGTAATCTTCATCATTGACTGTACCCACCGTACTGAATCTTAGTCTTGCACTTGATTATGCTTCCTTGCCTGTAATGTTCCATGGCTTCTCAAAATACTCTGACCTGTGCGTAGACCATGTATGAGGAACTAAACCTTTCTATATAAGATTATGAATAGAAGGCGAGTAAATGTCAAATGGTAATTCCATTAATTCATTAAAATTATCCTCCTCAAGTTCTACATCAACTTCAAGACTTGAGGATGATGATCCCAAAAAGAACCTCTCCTGCTTCATGTCATTGGAAAACTTAGGGACTTCCTTAACTACTAAACCTTCAACTTTTTGAGATGTAAGTGAGGTAAGAGCTAAGGTTCCCTGCTGCTACCTAATAGTTTCACATAATCTAGATTCAAGTACTTTTCTTTACTTGGAGGCCTAGTTTTCATCTCTGTCTGGATAGAAAGTCACCTCCAATGGAACTTTTTAGAGGGGTTGGCTAATCACCACATTGACTCATGGGATTCCAAGTCTATGTGAATAGTTGGTACTCTTATGAACTGAACACAACCTCTTTGGTTGAAGGCCAACTATGGGGTCTACCTTGAACTATCATTTGCCTCTACCTCTGCCTAGTGGAGGTTGAGCCATTCTACCCACATGTCCATATGATGGAATGAACTATGGATGGAATGTGATATGCAAATCTATTTCTTCTTCAATTCCCTTTTCTTGTTCGCTTGGACTTTTATTTTTATTTTCTTTTACTTTTATTTTTCTTTTTCTTCAATTTCTTTTTTCTTTTGTGTTTGCATTTGAATTTTGTCCAAGTTCATGAGAAAGGGTGTTTTTCGAAAGATAGTAGGTCGCATTCTCATAAATCCAAACCTCTCTAACTGAAAATAGTTTTTTTATCTCTGTTGACACGATATTCAATCCCATATTTTTTGAACTTGATGCAATGATGGAGGGAGGATGGAATGATCTTGTTCTGATGTATCCAAAGCCTACCAAGCAAAGTAGTGAACAAAGTAATCAAATCAATGATGTAAAACTTGGCTTTAGTCTTCCAGTCACCTATCTCTAAAGGCAAGACTATATAACAGCGTGACCTTTCATAAATCCTCTCAATATCATATGATCTCCTGAGTGTAGAGATGTTGATCCTCAAAAGGCATCTTTGACTCATAATGTTCAACGATGCAACAATCTTGAGAACTCTATGTATGAACTCCCATGTTATGAATGTAGAGGGATGATGTGCTCCAAGTCCCAAGTGGTCTTCATCTGTGAAGGTGAACCCTTGAGCTTTTTTTGCATAATGTGCTTCCTCACCTATAATGGTCAGTTGAACTAAGCATATTTCAGGATCAAGGAGGGCTTTGCTTAGTGACACCCTCATCTCTTTGGATAAGATAGGGGCATTATATATGCTTAGCTTACATGGAAACTTTCTTAGATGAGAAAGGACATTGTAGACCACCTTGGGCTAATCTTCCACAAGCATATCCAAGGGTGGAGCATCTTATGGAAGGGCTTGTCAATCTTTAGTACCAATGACTTATTTTCCTCTATCTTGAGGTGCTACCCTATGAGGTAGAACCTTGCCACTACAGAGTTTGACTTTGATGATCTCTTGTGGCAGGGTAATGGAAGGTTCTACTTGCACATCAAGCTCACCTACAACTTCTCCTATGGGACCCTTGGAATCAAATGATTCTAAGTCTATCTCAAGAGCTGAACTCATAGTATTCAGAGTTGGAAAGTCTAACTCTGAATTAGAAAAAGGAAGATCAGAATTGTTATAATTATTTTGAATTGAAGTGTTATCATTAGGAATAGAAGAATATAACCCATTGGAAGTGACATAGATGTAATTCAACCTAGCTTTTTTCTTCAATTTGAAAAAATTGTTTGGAGGAACAAAGTAAAAAATCAAAAAGTGATAAGGGATTTGATGCCTCATCATACAAGAGTTCTACTAGAATAAATAGAAGAGCTAGTAAATGGAATCATTGGGAAGCTAAACCATAATAGACTGTCATGCCTGGCTGTTAAAAGGCTCTCTGCCATAAAGCATCAAGCTGAGCACTAGACAGCAACTAAAACCTTCCTTGTGTTGGAGGTGCTAAAATCTGCAGAAAAGCTACTTGATCTTCTAAATGATATTCTTAGAGATTTTGGATAGAGAAATATCTCAACCTTCTTTAGGTTTGGTAGATCATATGTATCCCCAAGGATTACTAATGAACTGAAGGTTGTTCCATAAGGTATTCCTTTTGGGATAACTATAAACAATTTGAAATTATGTTCTCCTGAATGTGATCCTCCAATGTGGCTAGCATATTGGTTAGGTAATAGTTTGGATCATGACTTTGCCTACTCTCAGCTCTGGCTGTAAAAAATTAGATTTCTAAGTGGTTCTAAAGATTTTCGATTACCTCCCTCTTAAAAGAATAAGATTTGTTTAACTTATCTAAGAGAGTAGGGACCATAGCTACCGGTGGCGGTGTGATCAACCTCATCACCTTCCGTGGCTTGTTGTTCCTGAGAAGAGATCCTCTAGTGTCTACCATGCAGACTCCAGCTGAGTCTCCCAAAAAATCATCTTCTTTAGGATTGAAGTTGACTTTCTTTTCATCTAACCAATCGTATCCCAAAATCTCTTTCTTCTCCATGAAATAATGTGCCACTATCTCATCTAAAGAATGATCCATTTGAGCAGGTGTTGACCTCATTTTTAGGATGAGCTCTCAACACCTCCATCTTAGGCTTAGGATTCCTCTTAGACTTTAAGAGTATTTTAGTCTTAAGACACATCTAGTGATTAGGTGGATACTCAAACCTAGCCCTAAAAGACCTAGAAAAGTTTTCCATAGGAATAGGTCATGCTTTAGGGTATTAGGCCTACCCTTAGCTTGAACCATTCCTCACTTACCTTCAAGTCAAAACTCCAAATCAATTCTATTTGATTTTCTAAACTCAAATCCCATGATTAAAATCCATTATTGAAACTCATGATTGAAACCCATGATCAAAAGCCATCAAAAATTTTCAAGTCCAAATTTTGCTTAAGTCCCTTTTACTTTCCATTAAAGGACTTAATCAAAATCATGATTCAAACCTATTAAAATCTTTGAGATTTTATCATGACCCATTTATATTATCATTTATATTCTCATATATAAATGAAATATAAATGCAAACCCATCAAATCAAACTCAAAATTCCAATTCAAGTTATGAAACTTTTCTTAGTCCCTTTAATTTTCCATTAAAGGACTTAGCCAAAATCAATCCTAAACCTTGATCAAACCTATTCAAACCCTTGAGATTTTCTCAAAACTATTTATATTCTCATATATAAATGAAATATAAATATAAATCAATCAAATCAAAGGAAAAAATTAAATTCCAAATTTAAAATCTTTGAAATTCCCTTAAATCCCTTAATTTCCCATTAATGGATTTCATCTAAACCTTGATCAAACCTATTCAAACTCATGGGATTTTCTCAAAATTTATTTATATTCTATTGATATTCTCATATATAAATTAAATATAAATATAAATCAATCAAATCCAATTCAAGAATTAAATTTTAAATTTAAAAATTGTTTTAAATCCTTTAAATTCCCTTTAATGGATTTAACCTAAATCATGATTAAACTCTTTCAAATTCTTGAAATTTTCTCATGATAAATTTATATTCTCATTTATATTCACATATATAAATGAAATATAAATTCAAACAATCAAAACCTATTCCAAAAAAATCAAACTCAAATCCATTCAAAATCCAATCTAAGCCTTTCAAGTCAAAATCTTGAACTTAGCCAAATCACTTTCAAATCAAGCAAACCCTTGATTTTCTCTCATGGTTCAATCAACCCTCCAATCATGAGCTCATATATAAATCCAAACCTCAATCAAACAATCAAAACCCAAATATAAAAATCCAAACCAAATACTCTATCATATTCTTCCTTTGAATATGAAATTTTCAAATGGATCAAAACCCATTTGACTTCAAACCACATGTAAATGGATTTATATTTCAATCATAAGTCGAGATACAAGCAACCAACTTTGAATCAAGCTTTGACCAAACCATTTGACCCACTTAGGCTCACTTGACCCAAAGTGACCTAAAATATCCTTATGATGCAACTTTTGATCCTAACCAGATTGGATTGAGCCAAACTCATATATCCCTCTCATCAAGATCAACAATCATCATGGGATGATCAATCAATCAAATAAGGTCAAACCTAAGGGTTGACCAAGTCAACACTTAGCCCAAAATGAAACCTAACATAGCCAAATTCCACCATAGGCCAAATTGATTGAAACCATTGATCTAAGTTTACTCATGACCTATGTTTGAACTTGACCAAGCCAATATTTGGGCCTACACTAGCCCAATTGGCCAATTGACCCAAGTTGACCCAACTAGACCTAAAAATTCAAAATGTATCAAAACTTGATCTAAGCCAAATTGAATCAAACCAATGGGTCAAGTTCATTCCAAATCACTTGTTGAACTTGACCAAAGCCTCAATTGGCCAACTAAACCTATCCTAGCCCAATTGACCTTAGACCCAACATGACCTAAAGGGGTCATGTTGAGCCAAAAATGATCTTAACCCAAATTAATTGGAAATAAAGATACTAATATACTCCATATGACTAACCTAACCTAAACCCTTGACCTACCTCAAATAGGTCAAACAGGTCAAATGGGTCAACTTGACCTATTTGACCTAAGTGAAGTCATATGAACCAAAACTAAATATATACCAAATTGAATCAAACCAAAGCCACAAAAAATTTTCAAATAGTCATACAAACTTGACCCAACCCTTGGTTTCACCCAATTTGACCTTGGTCTTGACCTTGAGTTGACCCATTTTGACCTAAATGGGTCAACATGAGCCGAAACCCATTAAATGGATTACAAATCCAATGAAACATGGCCAAACCTAGTTTCTCCACATACCCAACATGTCCAAAGTGAAAATATAAAATTACCATCCTACCATAGATAAATAAATTAACCCATGGGTATTTTAGTCATACACTCTTCACAATCACTTGAGGCTTTCCTAAAAGCTCAAGGGGACTTAGTGATGAGTGGTGCAGCCAACCCAATGGGTTTGGGTCAGCCCATTTGGTCCATAGACCAAACCCGACCACCTAGCCTCAAATTGAAATTTCAAATTCCCTCTTAAGCTCAAATTCAGCACATGGGAAGTTGGAAATCCATTCCTTGGATCAAATTGACCATGTGTACACTCAAAACCACCTAAAAAACCTAACAAATCTCATAAATTAGATCAAAATGGTAAAGGATGGTTCGACCATCCGATTACCATAGGGGGGAGATATACTCCCCCTAATTCAATGAAATTTGAATACAGTCATTGTCAATTGGAGCCTAGGAACCCAGAGAAACCACCTTGAAGCATTCCTAAGCTTCTTAAATAGGATTTGAATTCCCTAATTCTCTATTTTGCACAGTGCAAAATAAGGGAGCTCAATCCATTAGCCAACTTCCTCCATACTTGATCTCCATCCAATTTCCTTGCACTACATGAGGGTCAAGTCAAACTTTCCCAAGCTTTGATTGAAGTTCCCACAATAAGGAAGAGCTCAATTGGATCAAAGCCAAAGCCCAAGTGAAGAAGTGTTGGTCTACCCATTGATGCACTCAACCCCAAGGCTTAGAAATTTCAATAGGGCTTGGTCTCCACCAGATGAAGCTACCTCATTGAGCTCGAGTACCAGTGATTACCTCCAGCGAGGTATGAAAATTTTGACCACTTAGCTTGGTAGGTGTTGGTCCTTTATGAAATAAATGTTCATGGCATGAGAGATCAACCGTTGGATAGGTTGGTAATTATGTTTAGATTGTGTGGGTTGATTTTTTTATGATTCCATGCTAGATTAACCTCAGATATCCCTTTAGATCATGGATGATCTCCATTGATCCTCAGGGAAGAACTTGGCTCATCTCAACTGTCCATCCACACATTTTAGATGGACAACTTAGATTATTTAGCACATTTAGTAAATCCATCATCCTTTTAAAATCAGGTGAATCCTTATCCGATCTTTGATCGATGGCGATGAAAGCGCGGCACCACCGCCGCCATTTGGAATGTGACATTTAAGTCACACCCTCATGGCATGACGTGTGTAAGCAAGCACCAACCACTGCCACGCGTTGAGCCATGAGCTAAGGATTAAGTAGGGATTAGTTAAATGCCTAATTAATTCCTAATTAATCAATTGAACTTCTAAAATTCATAACTATTTATAGAACAATTAGAAAAATAAAAGGAAATATGCTATGGAAAGATACTTTAATCTAGAATATTTTAAAAATAGTTTCAATAGATTTTGAATTACTCATTTTTCTAAATTTTGGTTTCTTTTGGAATTTTAATTAGCTAATTATCCTTTAATTAGGTCATCAATTGATCTCAAATTACTAGAGTTCATTTTAAGGGATGACCTCTACCTCCCTTGATTTTCTTGAGATTTATTGAGGGATTAATTAGGCAAATTACTATTTCATTCCCTAATTACCCCTTTCATGTAATTAAGGGTAATTAAAGTGTGATTAGTGGATTTACCCAATGATTAGGTTTGATTAAGGTCAGATCTAGTGAGTAAGGCATTTATGGAATAATTTTGGGGCATTTCCCCTAAGCTATTCCCTAAACCCCTTTTCTCTCCTTAATCTTAAGGGTTAACTCATTAATTATCCCTTTAATCAATTTTAAAATTCTAAAAGTTCCATAACTTAATTAATTTACCTTGGGTAGATGGGTGTTTAATAGCCTAAGTTTAATTAAGAAAATTAAAACCCAATTCACATGTGTGAAAAGATGTTTTAAAAGTACTTAAGCTAAACCCCTTAGCTTAATTAATTTTTAATTATGAGCCAAATTGCATTAGGCCTTTTCATTATTAGGTGCATTGCAAATTTAAATATCTTGTTGGTTTTATGTCATCTCATTGGCTCAAAATTACTTAGTTAATTCTTCTAAGGGGTGTGGTTAATTAAGCCACTTAATTCATACCTTAACTTAATCAACACATAAAATGGATTTAATTGTTTAAAAATTAAACAAAAATATCAAACAGATGTGGGAATGGATTAGGAATAGTAAACTCATCTCACCTTTTCAAAAATAAATCAAAATTCAAACTAAACAAAAATCATTTTGAATTTCACTTTGATTTGTTCTAAATTTTCTTATTCTATAAGAATGTCTTTAGGATTTAAGTAAAGTGAGTTTTTTTACATGCTTTCATTACTCTGGATCTTTCCCAACATGTTAAGTTGTATGTCATGTGATTTCATGCATTCATATTATCATATTTCAAATTCTAAAATGAAATTGTTTACTTTATGTCAAATGTGCATGTGTTGGCTAAAGTAAAATAGGAGTGGCCATTATCACTAAAAAATACAAATAATTTTTAAAACTTATAAATGAAATATCAAACCTGAAAGTATGCTACTTATACTTTAATTATAAGCTTGCATGTGAAATATTATAAAGGTATGCTTTGTATAGGTTTCCTTTCTTTCCTATGTTGGTATAGTATTGAATAGAAATTTTGGTGAGATATAAG
Source organism: Cymbidium sinense (assembly GCA_021442155.1). Lineage (NCBI taxonomy): Eukaryota > Viridiplantae > Streptophyta > Magnoliopsida > Asparagales > Orchidaceae > Cymbidium > Cymbidium sinense. The sequence goes on from CM038222.1 coordinate 13,326,134, forward strand.
GTTCATTTGAAAAGGGCCTAATGCTCACCTAATTTCATATCATATTCATCCCTATGTTACATCCATAAATTGCATAAACAAAATAAATCTATTAAATAACTTTTGCATATTCCTTTTCTATTTCATTTCTTTTATATACATTTTTGTACTTAAGGAAAGTGGTATATTAGTCTGAACAACCCCGAGGTTGTGAGGTTTAAGTAGCCCCTAAGTATGGTATTGTACCTTATACCTCTTAACAATGGCTATACTCACTTATGGCTTTCTTACTTTCATGTATGTATGTGAAATTTTGGATAAGGAAAACCTTTTCTACTTAAGAAAAAGCATACATATTCAACTTCTAAATTTTCTTAAATGGATTACTTAGCATGCATCATAGAGTGTGTTAACTACTCTCATTTTCATGTATAGATATGCTTAGGGTCCATCGATATGTATGTTATATATGTTGAGAAAGAGGTGAAGTAATGTGTGTTATGTGAATTTTGAGTCATTTTATTTAATCTTAAAATGCCTTTCTTTTTGAATGGGTTTGTTTAGAGTTTATATAAGCTTAGAATTAATCAAAAGATTTAATAAAAACATTCACCTAAATGAAACTAAAATATTAACCTACTTTAGAAAATTACTTAAGGTTAGGGAAGGAAAGAGAAGTTCTCTTCTCTTTCCCTCTCTTCATAATTTAGTAATTAATTGTAGGATCCACTTAAACCAAATAAAAACATGAAATAAAATCAACCCAAAACACTTAAACAACTTAAATGAAACTTTCCTCTAAGTTGAACATGTTCTTTACACTTAGAAAATTTAAACCTAAATTCATAACTAAGCATACCAAATTAGCCTTCAAAGCACACACATTAGCCTAAGTCACCACTTCTAGCCTTAGGCTAGGTTGGTGCATGATTTGATGTTTATTTTGTTTTGTGATATATGTTTCAGACTGGATGTTAGGGTGTATGCTGGTAGAATGAATGGTAGGACATTCTTAGTTTAACTATTCATTTATGTAGGGGATTGTGCTTAAGGGGTGTTATCATAAATAAAATATAAATGCTTTTGCTTGTAGGTGCTTTATACCCCTAAGCAAAATCCAAAGGCTAGGTGGACTTAGTCACCCATGTGTGGGGTGTAAATCCAATATACATGCTTGGGATTTGTGTGGTGTGATTTAACTAACCTTTATTTTGCAGGTATTAGTTAGATTTCTACTTTTCCTTTTCATGTAAAAATTTGTATAAGTAGGATTTTGGAATGATTAGGATGAGCATTGGTCAGAAGATCATATCTTATGCACCATGTGAAGCCTTGGAACATCTACCTTCCAACCTTCCAAAGGAGGAACCAAAAGATGAAAGAAGAGTAAAGCTTGAAGACCCCCATAACAATGAATTCCTTTGCTTAAATTGTAATTTAATTCATTTGTAATCTGGGTTGTATAAGGGTAGAGCTCGGCTACCCACATTTGATATTTTTGGGTTTATGCAGTGGTTCCCAACCACAACGGCCATTTATTCCTTTTGTGATTAACTTTATAAATTGATTGATGATTTGTTTAGCTTTTGCATTAAGTGGCATGATTTTTCTAGTTTCTTCCTTGCTTTATGTATGGCCTGGATATGGATTAGGCTCTTTAGGGAAAAATAAATCTTTTACCCAACTTAACAACTCAAATAAAAATTAAACAACTCATAACCTCACCTAAAGCTTAGGATTAAAATCAAGATAAAAGAACTAACAACCCCTTAGCTAGATGAGCATTTCTTTATAATATCATGCACAAATGCATCTTATTTCACTCTTGATTGGAGGGCTTCCACCTTTGTGAGAGAACCCAGCTTGACCTTTGAAGGCCATGGTGGAAACTCACCTCCTCCCTTCTCGTTGATTTTGGCCAATAATCTGATTTCTCATGCATTAGTCATAAAAAAAATTTCTATAGCCTGAGTCAAAATAATTGTCCAAAAAATGAAATAAAATGAAATTTAATTATATTAGATTTAGGTCATTTGAAGCATGTCCTGTTACATGATCTAGTCTCTTTAGGGAGTGAATTTAAGGACTTAGTCTCTTTCTAAATAATAACAGCCTAGTTATCTTGCATAGGCATAAAGACTTTCTTACATGTATTTAAAATCGTAGGAGGAGTTGGTTGGCGACCACCCCTCAGTGGTTATTAGTCTAAGCTATCGGGTGGTTTGTCCTCTCTTGTGGAGGCAAACTAGATACCAACTTTTCACCTTAGATTTAGGTTGTGCTTTCCGCCCTCACCGAAGCTCCTAGATTTAGGTTCTGAGGTTTCTTCTCCCCTTTGTGGATCATAAGCATAATTCCTTACCTCTTATGCATTTCCTTAATCTTGTGCTAAGGCATCTTAAGTCCTAAATTTATAATGAAAAAAATGAAACTCAAAAAAACTAAATTAATTTCTAAAATATAAAGTAACTATAGATACCAAATGCTCACTAGGTTTCCTAGCATCATGGGCATCTCTTACTTATTTCCCATTTTGGCGATAATAACTCCTCTTGATCAATTCCACTTGATCTTGCAAACATAAAACCAATCGATTGATAGTCCTTTCCTATTGAAATCTTCAAAGACATGATCATTTACCTTAATCGAGAGTTTTCCTAAGGGATCCCATCCCTTAGGATGTAATAACTATGGGGGCTTGCCCTTATAGGGAACTTAACAAACTCAATTTAAAATAAACCCTATTTTAGTTTTCCATGTAAAGTAGGGGAAGAATCTCAAGTACATATGCTGAACCATCATCCTTAGGAGTCCTTATTGAGCTGATTAGGTCCATTAAAGGGAAGTGACTTCTATCTTTCGAGATAGTACACTATTTCCATAATAACATACTCAATCACCTAAATAAGTACATCGATGGATCTACATGGCATCTTAAAAAGATGAATTGCTATAAGGTCTCCTCTTTATTTTCTCACCATAGATTTGAAAGGCGACTACCTAATAGGATTTTATTTTACCAATAGTAGGTACAAAAAATCTAGGCTAACCGGTGTGATCACTATCTTGCACTGAGAGGCACCGAAACTTGCCTGTGACTGTGATTGGAGAGTCAATCCTATGTGAACTGTACTCGCTAGATGAATGACACTCCTGACTGCAACTAGCTATGAGAGGGGTAACAATCCTATGATGTTCAACTATCACTGATGCGACTGGACTATCATCTGCCATCTCTGAAATAACTATCACCATCTCCACATCCTACTGTACTAGTGAAGTTAGTGAAGGGATGACCACGATGCTTCAGGGTTACTACTCCTTCCGCACCACTACTAGGGCAGAAGGTCGAGCAGGAGAGCTTAGCCTTGCCATAATAGGTGGTGTAGAATGGGTAGGATCTATTGGCCATATCCGGATCACCAACGGGGTGCGCTTCTCACTAGATATGGCCTTCATGGCCTTAGATGGAACTAGAGAGATGTCATAACCTGGATTGGTGATGGCGGATGAGGGGTAAAATGGTGGGGTGGAGACACCACCGACTCTCTATGTACAAGAGCTACCCTCCTATGATGACTAGTCCTAGTAAGAAGGATGTTATCAGTATGGTCGGTGCGGGTAGTGCACCAAGCTAGAAAATTAATAAGCGTGGAAGTGCCGCAGTGAACCTCCATCTCCCTACTGTGATGTGTTGTATGGGCCTCTCGTGCCCTCTCTAATATTCTTTCCCCACGCTATGGGGATGATGGATTGGAGATGACTGAGTGTCAGAGCTCACTGCATAAGATAGAAAAGTGGGGCATATGACCTCCTACTCGGTAATCGGCGATGCCGCACCATTGGAGGTGATGAGCAAATCTTCCTAACATCCTCTCTGTCTAACTTAGAGATAGGATGGAATTGGTTTGCTGTAATCAGTGGTGAAGTAACAATGAGGAACTCATCCATAGCTGAACAGGCTACTGCCTCCATCTCTCTAGCGATCCTGGTGTGGTACCACTTGATCATGTGATTCTTATTCCTATGCTATGTTTGGGTAGGATGGGAGGAGTGAGAGCTAGACCCATACTCAAAAGTAGGGGAGCCAAGCCCTGAGACCATGGGAGCCTTACCCTTAGAGGGTATAGATAAGAGGGTCCGCCCTCAGGCGCAATGAAAACTCAGGGCACCAAATCAGGTTGGTATTGCTGTATGCACTGCCACAATCAAGCCTATGGGACTACCACTGGTTTCCTCTTTAGAAAGGAAATATCAAAGTGGGAGGGTAGGCCAATCCTAATGATCGGCTTCTACCTGGTCACCGTGGTCCTACTGACTATAGTGAGGGGAGTGCCCTCACATGTAATCCTAGCTCCCTCAAATCCCCTACCAAAGTGGATTAGATGTGTATGGTCCAGTCGAGGGAAGTTGGCTTGGTCCAAAGCCAAATCCATACCATGGGGGAAGGTGAAAATGAACTTCTGTGAACCGACCATTTTAGATAAAAAAAGTAGAAGACTTAAAACAGTCACTATCCGCAAATCAACTGTAAGAATCTGCAATTAAAAATGAGCTTGTATCAGATTTCTGTCTTTATAGATTTTTTTTGAATTTTGAATTTGAAAATTTGAACCCACATCCAACAACTTGGAAGTGTTAAGTGGGGTTCAAATGGATTTGAGACGAATGATTGAAAGAGGAATTTTGGGTATGAATCCAACTTCAACAAATGTGGGTATATTAAAATATGAATTATAATATTTTAAGAAGGATGCTTCCATAGGTTCATGTTTGATTGAATTTAGATTTTCTTTTGATTTGAGGACCCTTTCCTTTAACAAATTTGTGTATGTTAAAGTAAGGGTGATTTTGTTTTTGTTTGATTGAATTTGGAATTTCACTTACTTAGCAAATTTGGGTATGCTAAGTGAAGTATTTGAGAAAGTGATTATTTTTTTTTGTGAATTTTTGTTTTGATTTTGGAAATTTGGAATTCTCACTTAGCAAATTTAGGTATGCTATGTGAAGAATCCAAGTGTGTTTTGTTTGATTTTTGAAAATAAGATTCTTAGCAAATTTAAGTATGCTAAGAAAACCCTAAGTGTTTCAATTTTTTTTGGATGTTTTGATTTTTGAAAAAGTAGGATCCTTAACAAATTTAAGTATGCTAAGGAAATCCTAAGTGTTTAATTTTTTTTTTTGATTTGATTGAAAGTGGAGATTTTACTTTAGGAAATTTGGTATGCTAAAGATGAAGTCCCACTTAGTTTTGAAAAAAGAAAATTTCACTTAGCAAATTTGATATGCTAAATGAAAATCCAAAAGTTGTGTTCAAAATTTTGATTTGTTTTGGTTTTGAAAATGGAAACTTCTCCTTAGCAAATTTGGTATGCTAAGGAAAGAGGTTCCAAAGGTGCTTGAAGATTTTGGTTTTGATTTGGAGACTTCACTTAACAAATTTGGTATGCTAAGATGAAGTTCCAAATATGTTTGAAAATTTTTGATTTTGACTTCACTTAGCAAATTTGAATATGCTAAAATGAAGTTCCAAAGTTGTTTGAAAATTTTTGGATTTTTGGTTTGGAAACTTTACTCAATAAATTTGAGTATGCTAAGTGAAGTTCCAAAATGTGTTTAAAATTTTTTGATTTTTAGATTTAGAAACTTTACTTAGCAAATTTGAGTATGTTAAGTGAACTTCCAAAATGTGTTTGAATTTTTTTTATTTTTTGAATTTGGAGACTTTGCATAGCAAATTTGAGTATGCTAAATGAAGTTCCAAAATATCTTTGAAAATTTTGAGTTTTAAATTTGGAGACTTCACTTAGCAAATTTGAGTATAATAAATGAAGTTCCCAAATGTGTTTGAATTTTGAAAAAAAGATTGTTAAGTTTCAATTTTTGAAAAGAGGAATTCAATTCAACAAAATTGGGTATGTAGGAATGGAGGTCAATCTGATTTTTGCAAATGTGAAGATTTTTATTTTGTGTGTGATTATTTCTTTTTGTAAGAGAGGAATTCCAACTTAATCATCTGTGAGATATGTTTAAGTGAGATTTTTAGAATGATCTTATTTTTAGTTAGGAATGAAATCTTTATTTAATAAATTTGAGTATATTAAATGAAGATGTTCACATATGCTTTTGGAAAATTTAATTTTATTTGAAAATGAAACTCTCATTCAATAGGTGTGAGTGTATTGAATGAAAAGGTTCATGTGTACTTTTTGAAAACTTTATGATGATGATTTTGATTTTTGTAAAGATGATTGTTCATTTTATTTTGAAAATGGAATCTTCATCAAAGTGAATTGAAAGTAGATGTTCATTTGTGGTTTTGGAAAAGATTGTTAGTTTTATTTTTGAAAATTCCTACATGTAATAATTATGAGAATTGTTAAATGAGGGTAATAAAATTTTGTGGAAAATATTTTATTAAGTGCATTTTTGAAAGAGTGCTTTTTGAAAAGCAAAGTTCTTATGGAAAATTTATTCTTTTTATTATTTTAGAATGAACTTTTCCTTAGCATAAAAATGATAAGATGGAAGTCTTTAAATATTTTTTTATTTAGATCTTTTAATTTTTTACCCATTGGAGAACCCAACGGGGGTTTTAAGACCAATACGAAGTGCGGTCCTAAAACCTAAAGATGTTGGCTAACTTAACTTAAGGATGAAATGAGCTAAGTGTCAATGGAAAGAAAGATAGTCTCGGATTCATACCAAAGTACAAATCCACTATCAATACTTGAAGACAATGACCATTTGCCAAAGATGGAGAGAGGATCCATCCCCAGCGGAATCGCTAGAAAAATCTGTAGTGAAAATTTTCTATATAGTCGCCTTCAAATATGTTGGTTTGAAGGATAAGGCAAGAATATAAAAATTCATCTATTTAGGATGCCACACAGATTCGTAGATGTGTTTATTCAGGTGATCGAGTACATCATCAAGGAATAGTATACTATCTTGAAAGACAGATGTCACTACCCTTTAATGGTCTTAATCACCTCAATAAGGACTCCTAAGGACGATGGGTCTGCATATGTACTAGAGATTCTTCCCCTACATTACATAGAAAAGTAAAGCATGGTTTATTTTAAACTGAGTTCATTAAGTTCTTATAGGGCAAGCCCCATAGTTAATTACATCCTAAGGGACGGATCCCTTAGAATATTAAGGTAAATGATCATTATCTTCAAAGATTTTAATAGGAAAGGACTATCAATCGATTAGTTTATTTTTTGAAGATCAAATGGGATTGATCAAAGAGGGGGAGTTATTATTGAAGCCAAAAGAAAGATAAGTAGGAAATGCCCATGATGCTAGGAAACCTAGCAAGCATCTCAAACTTTCTTATGGTTGGGCTTTACATTTTTGAAATTGATTTAATTTGTTTGAGTTGAATTTTTCATTAGAAATTTAGGACTTATGATTCCATAACACAAGATTATGGAAATGCCTAAGAGGTGAGGATTTAAGCTTATGACCCACAAAGGGAGAAGCAACCTCAGAACCTAAATCTAGGGAGCTTTGGTGAGGGTCAAAAGCAGAATATAAATCTAAAGAGATAATAGGCATTTGGTTTGCCTCCATAAGAGAGGACAAACCACATTGACAACTTTTGTAACCAACTCATCCTATGATTTTAAATTCATGTAGGAAAATATTATGCTTATGCAAGATAGCTAAGCTCTTGTTTATTTAGAAAGAGACTAAGTCCTTAAACTTACTCTCTAAAGGGAATAGATCATGTAGGGACATTCTTCAAATGACCTAAATCTAATGCAAATCAAATTTCATTTTATTTTCATTTTTGGACAATTTTTTTGACTCAAGCTAATAGGATTCATATGCCTAATGCATGAGTAATAAAGTTATTGGCCAAAATCAGCGAGAAGGGAGGAGGTGTGTTTCCACCATGGCTCTTAAAGGTTAAGCAATATTTTTCTAGCAAAGGTGGAAGCCCTCCAATCAAGAGTGAAATAAGATGTTATTGTGCATGATATTGTTAAAGAAATACTCATCCAGCTAAGAGGTTGCTAATTCTTTTATCTTGATTTTAAACCTAAGCTTTAGGTGAGGTTATGAATTCTTTATTTTTAATTTTGAGTTGTTAAGTTTGGTAAAATATTTATTTTTCCCTAAAGACCTAATCCACATCCAAACCATTCATAAAGCAATGAAGAAACTAGGAAAAACATGCCACTTAATGCACAAGCTAAACAAATCATCAATCAATTTATAAAGCTAATCGAAAAAAGAATAAGAGGCCATTGTGGTCGGGCACCGCCGCACAAACCCCAAAAATAAATTGGGTAGCCGAGCTCTACCTTTATACAACCCAGATTACAAATGAATTAAATTACAATTAAGAAATGAATTCATTGTTATGGGGGTCTTCAAGATTCATTTCTTCTTTCTTCTATTCTTCTTTCTTCTTCTTCTTTCTTCTTTGGTTCCTTCTTCTGGATGGTTGGAAGGTGGATGCTCCAAGGCTTCACATGGTGCATAAGATAGGATCTTATGACCAATGCTCATCCTAATCCCCATAACAATCATTCCAAAATCCTAATTGTACAAATTTACATGAAAAGGAAAAGTGGAAATCTAACTAACACCTTTAAGACAAAGATTAGCTAAAACAAGCCACATAATTCCCAAGCATGTATATTGGACTTATCAGCCCACACATAGGTGACTAAGTCCACCTATCCTATTGGATTATTCTTATAGGTATAAGCACCTGCAAGCAAAAATATTTACATTTTTATTTATGATAGTGTCACTTAAGCATAATCCCCTGTAGAAAATAATGGTTAGACTAAGATCACCCTACCATTCATTCTATGGGCATACACCCTGACATCCAGTCTAAAACATGTATCATAAAATAAAACAAACATTAAACCATGCACCGCCCTAACCTAAAGCTAGAAGTGGTGACTTAGGTGAATGTTTGTGCTTTGAAGGTTTGTATGGTATGTTTAGCAATGGATTTAAGTTTAAATTTTCTAAGTATGAAAAAATGTTCCACTTAGAGGAGGGTTTCATTTAAGTTTCTTAATTACTTTGGGTTGATTTTATTTCATGTTTTGATCAAGTTCAAGTGAATCCTACAACTAGTTACCAAGTTATAAAGACAGGAAAAGAGAAGAGAACTTCTCTTTCCTTCCCTAACCTATGTAATTTCTAAAGTAGATTCACATTTTAGTTTTGTTTAATTAATATTTTGATTAAGTGTTTTAATTAATCCTAAGTTTAGATGAACTCTAAACAAACTTTCAAAAAGAAAGGCATTTTAATTAATCCTAAGTTTAAATAAAATGAACCAAATTCATAAAACATAAATTACTTCATTTCTTTCCCAACATGTATAACATGCATATTTATGAGTCCTAAGCATATCTATACATACAAATGAGAAAATTTAACACACTTTATGATACATTCTAAATAATCCATTTAAGGAAATTTGGAAGTTTAATATGCATGAATTTCTTTAAGTCGAGAAGGGTTTCTTATCAAATCTTCACATGCACACATGAAAGTAAGAAAGGCATAAGTGAGTACAATGTCATTATTGACCAAACATGTAAGGTACAAGACCTACTTAGGGATACTTAAATCCTCATAACCTCAGGGTTGTCTAGACTAATATAACACTTTCCTTAAATACAACAAAAAAAAAGAAATAAATTGGAAAGAAAGAATTAAAATTAAGTGATTCATTTTGTTTATGCAATTTATGTATGCAAGCATAGGTAACCCTTCTTAAGTGATAGCATAGGAATGAATAGGATATGAAATTAGGTAAGTGTTAGGTTCTTTTCAAATGAACCATACATCTTACCAACTCCTATTCAAAACTATACTAACATAAAAGAGAAAGAAAATATATGCTAAGCACATCCTTATATTTTCTTCACATGCAAGCTTATAATTAAAATATAAGTAGCACACTTCAGATTTGATAATTGATTTATATGTTTTGAAAATAATTTGAATTTAGTAGTGATAATAGCCACTCATATTTCTACTTTAGCCAACACATGCAAATTTGACATAAAGTAAACAATATCATTTTTAAATTTGAATTTGAAAAATATGGATGTATGAAACCACATGACATACAAATTTAAAATGTTGGGGAAAAATCAAAGCAATGAAAGCTTGTAAACACATTCACTTTAATTAAATCCTAAAGAAATTCTTATGGAATAAGAAGGCTTAAAATAAATCAAAGTTAATTCAATGTGATTTTTGTTTGATCATAAGTTTGATTTAATTTTGAAAATGTGAGTTGAGTTTGCTATTCCTAACCCATTCCCACATGTGTTTGATAATTTTGTTAAATTTTTAGATGATTAGATTTATTTTATGTTTTGATTAGGTTAAGGTATAAATTAAATAAATTAATTAACCCTTACCTACACCACCTTAGTATAATTAACCAAATAATTATGAGCTGATGAGATGACATAAAAACTCACAAGGAATTTTAACTTGCAATGCACCTAGGAAGAAAATAATACAATTTGGCTCATGATTAATGGTTAATTAAGCTAAGGGGTTGAGCTTAAGTAATTTCAAAACACCCCTTCATACATATGAATTGGGTTTTGATTTACTAATTGAACTTAGGCTATTCAACACCTAAGCATCTACCAAAAGTAGATTAATTAAGTTTTAGATGGTTTTAGAATTTTTAGAAATTAATTAAAGGGATAATTAATGAATTAACCCTTAATTAAGAGAGGATTAAGGAAAGAAAATGAGGTTTAGGGATTACCTTAGGGGAAATGCCCCAAATTATTCTCTAAATCTCCTATCCATTAAATCTAACCTTAATCAACCTTAATAATGGATTAAAAACACTAATCCAAAACTTAATTATTCTTAATTACATAATGAGGGTAATTAAGAAAAATATTTGTAATTCCTCAAGTTAAGCCTTAAATAAATCCCAAGAAAATTAGGGGAGGTAGTGGACATCCCCTAAAACATACCAAAGAAGTTTGGGATTAATCAGATGATTAATTAAGAAGTAATTAGCAAAATAAAATTTTCATTTAAAACTTAAAACCAGAGAAAACGATAATCTAAAATCCATTGAAATCATTTTTAAAATATTCTAGGTTGAATTATGTTTCCATAGAATTTTACCTCATATTTTTATAAATTTTATTGAGAGAGATATGAATTTTTGAAGATCAAGTGATTAATTAAAATTAATTAAATCCCTTAACTAATCCCTCAGCTCACAACACGACACGCGGTGGCAGCGGTACGTGCTTTGATCCCTATCGTTCGATTAAGGATTGAACGACTAGGGATCATCCCACAATTTTAAAAGGGATAATTCATTTCTAAAATATAGGATTAATTATGGTCATCCATCCAAAATGCATGGATGGATGGCAAGGATCACCCTAGTTCTTCCCTTATGCTCAACAGAGGCGGTCCATGATCTAAGGGAAGATCTGAGCTCGTTTGAGCTCAGATTAGAATGAGACATTACCCACACCATCTAAAGCAAATGAGAAGCCTATCCAATGATGGATTTCTTATGACATGAAAATTGCTTTCACAAAAGACCAATACCCCCTAAGCTAAGTGGACAAAAAATTCCATACCTCACCGATGCTCGAGCTCAATGATGTAGCTTCGTCTAGTGGAGACAAAGCCTTGTTGAAAGTTTCAAGCCTTGGGGTTGAGTGGATCTCCCTATGGACCAACACCACTTTAGCTTGCTTGCGGCTTTGATCCAATTCTACCTCTCCTTGCCTTGGGAACTCGAATGAGAGCTTGGGTGCACTCGAATTGATCCTCTGAGGGAGTGTGCAAGAGGAGTTGGAATGGATTTGAGTATAGAAAAAGTTAAAGATTTAAAGGAGCTCCCATGTTTTCCAAAGAAGAAAAATGAGAAATACACATTTTAAATCCCTCTTAGGAAGCTTAGAATGGCTCTCTGATCTTTCCTAACACTCACTAGGCTTCAATCGAATGTGGGAATGATCATTTCAAATTGAATTAGGGGGAGTATATCACCCTCTATGGCAATCAGATGGCCGACACCTCCCTTACCATTTTGATTTATTTAGAGTTGGCACATGTTGGTTTGAGGTCTTGAGTGGATTGCTAATCTCTCATGGGCATAAAATTGAGTGGAACGAGGATTTTGAATTGGCCAAATTGAGCAAGGGGGTCAGCTTTTGCCTTGGGTCCATTTGGGCTAACCCAAACCTATTGGGTTGGGTGCTCTATGCTTCATTGGGTCCAATTGAGCTATTAGGAAGGCATCAAGTTGATATGAAGAGGGTATGACCAAATTACCCATAGATTAGTCCATAATTTATTCTATGGCCTAGGGGTAGAATGATCATTTGGCTACTTTTTTAATTTTGATATGTTGGGTATGTGGAGAAACTAGGTTTGGCCAAGTTTGATAAGATTTGGAATTCATTTGATAAGGTTTGGCTCATGTTGACCCATTTAGGTCAAAATGGGTCAACTTGGGTCAAGTTGACCAATTGGTCAAATTGTGTCAAACCAAGGGTTGGGAAAAGTTCATATGACCATTTGAAATATTTTGGTGGCTTTGGTTTGGTTCAATTTGGATTAGTTTTGAATTTGGTTCATATGACTTCATTTAGGTCAAATGGGTCAAGTTGACCTATTTGACCTATTTGACCTATTTGGGCTAGGTCATGGGTAGGTTTAGGTTTGGTTAGACATATAAAGTGGATTGATATTTTTTTCCAATCAATTTTGATTAAGTTTGAATTTGGCTCAACCTGACCCCTTTAGGTCAAGTTGGGTTTAAGGTCAATTAAGCTAGTTAGAGCTGGTAATTGATGCTTTGGTCAAGTTCAACAAGTGATTTGGAATGAACTTGACCTATTGGTTTGAATCAATTTGGCCTATGATGGAATTTGGTTATGTTAGGTTTCATTTTGGGCTAAGTGTTGACTGGGTCAACCCTTAGGTTTGACTTGATTTGACCCAAATTGATTGATTAATCATCCCATGATAATTGTTGATCATGATGAAAGGTATAGATGAGTTTGATTCAATCCAATTTAGTTAGGATTAAAATTTGGCTCATAAGGGTACTTTAGGTCACTTTGGGTCAAGTGAGCCTAAGTGGGTCAAATGGCTTGGTCTAAGCTTAATTTGAGCTTGATTGAACTTGCATATGGACTTATGATTGAAATATAAATCCATTTTCAAGTGGTTAGAAGTCAATTGGGTTTAGATCCATTTGACAATTTCATATTCAAAGGAAGAATATGAAAGGATTTATGGTTTGATTTTTGAGTTAAATTTTGATTTGGTGATTGAAGTCTGCATTTATAATTGGATTTATGATTGTAGGGCTGATTGAATCATGAAGGAAAATCAAGAGTTTGGCTTGATTTGAAATTGATTCAGCTAAGTTCAAGATTTTGACTTGAAAGGCTTAGGTTAGATTTTGAATAGATTTGAGTTTGATTTTTGGAATTGGTTTTGATTGTTTGAATTTATATTTCATTTATATATGTGAATATAAATAAGAATATAAATGGATCATGAGAAAATTTCAAGGATTTGAAGTGGTTTGATCATGATTTAGGCTAAGTCCAATAAAGTGAATTTTAAAGGACTTAAGAAATTTATGGAGTTTGAAGATTGAATTTTTGAATTGGGTTTGATTGATTTATATTTATATTTCATTTATATATGTGAATATAAATGAAAATATAAATGAGTTTTGAAAGAATATCATGAATTTGAATTTATTTGATCATGATTTAGGTTAAGTCCTTAAGGGAGAACTTAAAGGACTTTGAAAAATTTCATGAATTGATTTTGAGTTTTGAGTTTAGTTTGATTGGTTTGAATCTATATTTCATTTATATATGTGAATATAAATGAGAATATAAATGAATTATGAGAAAATCTTATGAGTTTGAATTGGTTTGATCATGATTTAGGTTAAGTCCTTAAAGGCAAATTTAAGGACTTAGGAAATTTTTGGATTTAGGAATTTCATTCATGAGTTTCAATCATGGATTTCAATTATGAATTTCAATCACATGGAGTTGATTTGAGTTTGGAGAAAATCAAATAAGATTGATTTGGAGTTTGACTTGAAGGAAGGAAGGTGAAGAATGGTTCAAGCTAAGGGTAGGCAAGTTTTCCAAACACCCCTAAGGCATGACCTGTTCCTATGGCTAACTCTTCTAAGTTTTTAAGGCTAGATTGAGTGTCCACCTACTCACTAGATGTATCTTAAGACTAAGAAACCCTTAAAGTCTAAGAGGAATCCTATGTCTAAGATGGAGGGGTTGAGAGCTCATTCTAAAAATGAGGTCAACAAAAGCCCAAGCTCCATCACTACCACAAGTACACCATAAGTGAGAGCGCTTAATGCTTCTAATCAACGAGCTCTAGATAATGAAATATTATAAATCATGTTTGAAAATAATCATCATCAATGAAAATTGCATTTCTAATTTAGTCTCTTCCATGTTGAAGGTATTCTTGTTTGCGAATCCGCCATGATGTGTTTAGGGAAGGTGTAAGGAACTCGAGTGTCGTCCTATCCTTCATCGACACAACACAAATACAAACTAGATAGAAACATATAAAATAAACACATATCTTTTATCTTAGGTTGCTCTAAGTTGAGATAACTCCCCCGAAAGACTCACTCAAGTACTCTTGGTCGGTGACCTTCTAATGTGTCACCCCAGTGGTCTTCTTACTTTAGAGGATGTAAGTCTGCTACACTTTCCTTCCTTACCAGGCCACTACACACTGATGAGCGCATTGTTAGCTTGGTAGGCTTTACTATGTGGCCGGTAAGCTACCTCATGTTGGCTTCATTTAAGAGGATGTGAGTTTGCTACACTTTCTTCTTGGACTACCCTTCGTGATCGACTGGGTCAAATATATTTGAGGTTTAGGATAAGTCCCCTAGCAATTCCTTCCCTCTTGATTGCTTCAAGTCTAGGTCTAGTCCTTCCTTGGGGCTCCCCACTTAGTAGTCACTCTAGGTCAGATAGCATCTGACCCGCCGATGATAGACTATCCCAATGAATCAGTTCTACTTGGAAAGTTATAAGCCTACATGCTTTCTTTCTATATTAGTCGTTGCACACCAACGGGCACCTTAGGTTGGTTAGTTCTCACTATGCTGATGGATACACCACTCATGCTGATAGATACACCATAAGTTAGTTGGTTCTTGCACCTTAGGATACACCACTCATGGTAGATGTAAGTCTCCTATGCTTTTTCCTTGAGTTGGTCACCATACACCTATAGGCTTTCTTTTCCACTACTCAGGATAAGGCCCCTAGTAGCACCTCCCCTGTGGGCATTATATTTGGATCACATCTATTGCAACCCAATTTAGACACTACCTGAGTTACTATCGGATTGGACAATTCCCCTTTCATAGTAACCACCCTGTGGTTGGAGAATCCATCCTATGGTTTTGCAGATTCTCCCTTTGTCCACTAAATCTGAGATAGGTAAAAGGATGACATAGACCCTTCTCAGTGTGGTCCCTCACACATGAATAGGGTCCACTCAAACATATAAAAAATATATATATTCACTTATGGATTAGGAAGACACCCCTAGCAGTACCATTTCCCAAGCAGGTATCCTATCTTTAAGGCAGTATCAGCAAAACTCCCTATAGGAATCGTTTGACTACTCTTGGTTGATATAAGTCCCTAACGGCATTCACTCAGTAGTCAGCCCTAAGTCTGGTTCAATTTGTTATGCTACCAACAGGTCACCCTAGTGATTGTTCCCTACTTTAGAAGATGTAAGTCTGCTATGCCTTTTCCTAGCACAACCGTTGCACATCGAAAGGCAACCCGTTAGGTTGGCTAGCTCTACCCCATAACCAATAGACTATCCCTTTGGATTTGTAAATCTGAGATAGCACAAGTCTAATATAGCCCCTTCTCAGTGGGTCTATTGCACACAAACATGGTCCATAAATTAAGTCTATTAAATTTGATCGAGCTCACATCCCCAGTGGATATGCCCTTAATTTAAAATCAAACTAAGGCAAATAAATAATATCAAATCACATGAAATTAAGATAAAATTAATCTTGACTACTTTTGAGTTGACATAAGTCCCTAGTGGCATTCACTCAGTAGTCTCCGTAGGTTAGGTTTGATTTGTTGTGCATCCAACAGGTCACTCCAGCAGTTGTTCCTCGCTTTGGAAGATGTAAGTCTGCTACACCTTCTTCCTAGCATAACCGTTGCACACCGAAAAGCAACCCCTTAGGTTGGCTAGCTCTACCCCGCAACCAGTAGACTATCCCTTTGAATTTATAAACTTAAGGTAGGTCAAGGCTGATATAGCCCCTTCTCAGTGGGTCCATCACACACCGATAAGGTCCATACATTAACTTAGATTAAATTAAACCTGATCTAATTTTTTTAAGTGGAGTTAGATCACACCCTTCTCCATAATGGAGCCCTAAATCATATATAAACAAGTCAAGCAAATAAATGAAATTCAAAACCAACCTCCCAAGTGGAACTAAATTAAACTAACTCTCCCAATAGAGTCTAAATCAAAGAAATCCAACCAAACTCATATCGCCAGTGGATACATCCCCAAATAAATCTATGAAATCAAACTCAAATCCCAATCCCCAAAAGATAGCCCGAACCTACTTTTTTAGTGAAAGGTTCATATACCCGATCCCAGTAGACTCGAGCCCATATCTGTAGTAGATGTGACTCCACATCAATTAAAATAAAACAAATTAAAGTCGATTCAATCTTAATCCTTGGTGGATTATAGATTCTTATCCCCAATAGATCTTCTTTCCATAAATCATATAATCAAATCAAATTTGAACCTTATCCCCAACATATTTTCTTCTTATATGCCCTCGACGAAGACCCCTCACATGTTCAAAGCATGTATGATCCCCTAGTGGATCTCCCTCCATGTCCATGACATGGAATTCTCATAAAGTCTTATTTCTTCTCTTATGCACACCCTTAATACTTCAACCAAAAGCTTAACAATGTGTTTGTTCAAATTACATCATCTTAACATTGTAATCAATATTTTATGATTTATGTTGGTGCAAGCTCAAACTAACTATACAATATTATGCTAAACATATTATAGTATGAATTAACACACTATATTATATTATAATATATGATATTATATTATAATTTGTAATAATATAATATATTTTCTAACATTACACCTCATTAGAATCACTTAAAAGGAACAAATAACAAATGTTTCTCAAAATATGAATAATTTTCATTTTGGATGTAAAATTGTTATTTCTCTATTAGAAATGGTACAAAATAGCATAATTTTGGTGTTTCTTCTTAGTGTGTGCCATGAATTTGGCCAAATTCTTCCATCTCAACCTTCAAATTAACATTTTTGTGAGTTTTGAACCAATGTATTATAACAAAAGTAAAATATACTAAAATGTACAATAACATTTAGTAACACACCGCCACATTCATATATATGTGAAGTTATATTATTATGTACATTATATTTTAATATTCTTTCATATAATATATTACCTTACATTACACCTTAAAATGACTCTCTTTAAGCAAAAAATTTATAAATTTGGTTAAAAAATGAACATTTATTTTGGATGCAAAATTCCATTCTTTTGATTAAATGACACACCACAGCACACTCCCAATGATGTTCCCTAAATCTTGCCTTATATTTGGCCAAATCCCATCATCTCAGCCTATAAATCAATATTTTTATGAATTATACTAGTACAAACTCTACTACATCATGCTATAACAAACTAAAATATAAAATAGTAATACACAATAGTAGCTATAATGATATGCATGCTACACTATGTTATGGTATTCTATATTAATACACTATAACATATTATATTATATTATATTGCATATTATATCACAAGGCTAAGATAAAAAATCATAAAATTAGTCTAAAGAATAAAAAACTATATAATTTAGTCGTATCACTTACATATTTTAAACTGAAACAATATATTATGATTCCATGATCTACCAATTATGAATTTGGCCAAATTCCACCATTTTAAAGTCTAAATCAACATTTTTATAAATAATGCTAGTGTAGGCTCAACTACATGATTGCAAAATACTAAAATAATTTAAAATGCATAGAACAATATATTATGATATATGATGCAATACAATGTTATAATATATAATAATAATTTTGAACATAAAATTTTAGTTTTTAAACTATAAGTGGCGCAGCACACCTTTGGCACTACAACTTAATTCCCACTTCAAATTTAACAAATTTCATCATCTTATTTATTAAATCAATATTTCTATGATTTATAATAATATATACTATAGGGCATAATACCATATTATACTAAAACATTTCAAAACATCTTATAACATCCAAAAACACATCATTACATGCTCAAATACATGATGCTACATTATACTATAATATATAGTATTATAATATGATTTAGGGTTAGGGTTTAGGGCATTCAAATCTCTAATAGTCAATGGAAAGTCTCTTGAAGATATTTTCTTTAGCTACCATAACTATGTTAGGATTAGGTCAATTTTTAGATCTACTGCTAAAGACAACTTTATTCAAGGCTTAGGGTTTAGGTTTTAGGGTTAGTTTAGGGTTAAGGTTTTAGGGATAATTTAGGGTTTAGGGTTAGTTTAGGGTTTGGGATTTAAGGTTTAGGGTTTAGGGTTATAGGTTTTTGGGATTAAGGTTTAGAGTTTTAGGGTTCATGTTTTAAGGTTTAGGGTTTATTATTTTAGGGTTTAGCATTTAGGGTTTAGGGTTTTAGGTTTAGAGTTTAGGGTTTAAAGTTTAGGGTTTAGGGTTTAGGGTTTAGAGTTTAGGGTTTAGGGTTTAATGTTTAGGGTTTAGGGTTTAGGGTTTAGGGTTTAGGGTTTATGTTTTAAGTATAGGGTTTAAGTTATAGTTTATGGTTTAGGGTTTTAAGTTTTTTTTTAATTTTTAACAGAGAACAAATTCAGATTCAACATTTCTTCTTTTTGATTTCATCAATCAAGTAGCAGCCTATGTTTTCTAAGACACAAGCAAAGACATAAATAAAAAATGACTACTCATAAATAAAATCAAAAACCTTAGAAAAGTAGAATGATCATTACTATAAAGACACAATTTTGTAAGCAGCAGATCGGATCAGTTGTTCTTCAGTTTCTCCAGTTCCCATCAGAAGCAACCCCGCCTCTCGAGTAGCGGGATCTGTCATCATATCCCCGATCTCTTCCTCCACAACCACCATGGCTATAACCTCCATCGCTCCTCCCGCCTCCATAACCACTATTGCTTCGACCACTACCTTCATATCCACCAGCACCTCCAGATCCCCTACCACCACTGTGAAAATTGCTGCCTCAGCCTTCACCTCCATCGCTAGATCTAGACTGAGCCTAGTTGACAGTGATGTTCCTACTATCAAGCTTCTACCCATTCTTAGGGTTTAGGATTTAAGGTGAGTTTAGGGTTTAGTGTTTGGGGTTTAGGGTTTAGGGTTGTAGGTTTTGGGGTTTAGAGTTTAGGGTTTAAGGTTTAGGGCTTACGATTTAGGGTTTAAGGTTTAGGATTTTAGGGTTTAGGGGTTTAAGATTTTGGTATAGAGTTTAGGGTTTAGGGTTTAGGGTTTAGAGTTTAAGGTTTTAGGGTTTAGGGTTTTGGTTTAGTTTTAGGGTTTAGGGTTTATGGTTTAGGATTTTTTTTTAAATTAAGTAAATCGGTAGATTTAAGTTTATTAAGTTTATTTTTTTATTTATTTGAGTTTATTTTATTTTGTATTTTTATTTAGGTATAATTTTTATATTTGTTTAGTTTAGTTAATTTATTTTATTTTAGGTTTTTTATCTTAGTTTATTTTTTAGGTTGGGGTTTATTTTTTAGTTGAGTCTTATTTTTAATATATATTTTAGGTTTAGCTTTTATTTTTTTATTTTAGGCTTAAGTTTAAGTATTTATTTTATTTTTTAGGTTTAAGTTTTAGGTTTTATTTTAGGTTTAGTTTTAGGTTTTATTTTTTATTTTAGGTTTAGGTTTATTTTTAGCTTATTTTATTTTATTTAGCTTAGGTTTAGGTTCAAGTTTAGTTTATTTAGGTTTAGGTTTTCTTTATTTCTGTTTAGCTTATTTTAGTTTAGGTTTAGGTTTATTTTATTTTATTTATTTTATTTTTATGTTAGGTTTCAGTTTTTTTAGTTTAGGTTTTAGGTTTTATTTTTATTTTATTTTTCAATTTTTTTAGGTTCAAGTTTTATTTAGTTTTTATTTTATTTTATTTTATATTTATTTAATTTTTGGTTTTTATTTTATTTAGCTTTTTTATTCTTAGGTTTATTTTATTTTTTAATTTTTTTTATTTTTTATTTTAAATTATTTTGATTTTTTATTTTATTTTATTTTTAGGTTTTAGTTTTGGTTTTAGTCTAGGATTTTATTTTATTTTATTTGTCTTAATTTGTTTAGGTTTAGTTTTTTTTATTTATTTTGATTTTAGGTTTTATTTAGTTTAGGTTTAGGTTTTTAGGGTTTAGGGTTTAGGGTTTAGGGTTTAGGGTTTTAGGATTTATGGTTTACGATTAGGGTTTTGGGTTCAGGGTTTAGGGTTTAGTGTTTATGCCTTAGGGTTTAGAGTTTTGAGGGTTTAGGGTTTAGGGTTTAGGGTAACATAGGGTTAAGGATTAATTTAGGGTTTAGGGTTTTTAATGTTTAGGGTTAGTTTAAAGTTTAGTGTTTAGGGTTTTAGGGTTTAGGGTTTAGGTTTGGTTTAGGGGGCCAAGTTGGGTGTTTGGTTTAGTTTGGTTAGTTAGGGTTTGGGTTTAACAAGTTGGGGTTTAGGTTTAGGATTTAGGGTCATTTATGGTAGGTTTAGTGTTGTAAGATTAGGGTTTAGAGTGGTAGTTTTATTTAGGATTTAGGGTTTAGGTTTTTTAAAAAAAAAGTAAAGAAGGTAGGTTTATTTAGTTTATTTAATTTATTTTTTATTTATTTTACTTTATTTTATTTTAATTTTTATTTAGACTTATTATTTATTTTCACTTAGTTTAGTTTATTTATTTTAAGTTTATTTATTTTAGTTTAGGTTTTTTATTTTAGCTTATTTTTTAGGTTAGGTTTAGGTTTATGTTTATTTTTAAGTTTAATTTTATTTTTATTTTATTTTTTAGGATTTGGTTTTATTTTTTATTTTTAAGTTTAGGTTTAAGTTTCTATTTTATTTTCTTAGGTTTAGGTTTTAAGCCCAGGGCTCCAGTGGCCCATGGCCCAGAGCCCAAGCCCAGGGCCCAGTGGTCACCAGGTCCAGTCAGGGCCCAGGGCCTTCCAGCCTCAGCACTCAGTGGGTCTGGGCCTCAGGCCCAAGTGTCAGCCAGTGGTCTTAAGCCTGGTCTTGTGGCTCAGCCCTAGAGCCCAGGGTCCTGTCAGCCCAGTCTAGGGCCCAGGGCCGAGGCCTCAGCAGCCCAGGGCCCATAGCTCACCCATCAGTCTTCAGGATCTAGAGCCCAGTATTCAGTATCTAGGGCTCAGTAAGCAGGGGCCTTTTAAAAAAAAACACGTTGAACCTCATAGGGCTAGCTCATTTTAGTTTATTCTTATTTATCTTAGCTTCATTTGAATTTTAATCTTATTTGGTTTATTTTATCTCATTTACTAAATTTTATTTATCTTATTTCATGTTTAATTTAGTTTATTCTTTAGGCTTAGCTTCAGTTTTATGCTTTATTTCTTACTTTTTTTTATCTTTATTTATAGTTTTATCTTTTATCTTTTAGAACAGGTTTATGTTATTTTTATGTTTTTTCCTTCAATCTAGTTTGTGTTTTTATTTAATTTTATTTTTAGATTTATTTTATATGTTTATAATTATTTTAGTTTCATTTTATCTTTATGCTACTATTTTAAATTCAATCAGAACTCCCTTTAATCTTATCAGGGCTCATCTTCATCTCATCTAGCCTACTTCCATCTCCATCTTAGCTCCATGTTTCCTTTAATCTTAGCCTCATCTTTAGGCCTAGCTCAGGTCTACGCCTTCATTTCTTTAGGGCCTTTTTATTTTCTATTTAGGGCTATATCTTTTATTTTAGAACAGGGTCTTATGCCTTTTATCTTCATGTTTTTTCCTTCAACTTAGGGTTTTAGGTCTTTATCTGACCCATTTTCAGGATTTATTTTTAGTTTGAGGTTTATAATTATTCTTTAGTTTATTTTATCTTTATTTAGTTTTGCCTAAACTCAGCCTTAGTTTTATTTTATCTAGCCATATCTTAATTCTCAGGCTTGTTTATTTTATTTTTTATCTTTAAGCTTCATTTTTTTAGCTCAGTATTTAGGTTTTATCTTTTATTATCTTATTTTATTTTAAGCCTCAGGGTTTCTTTATCTTATTTCTTTTATTTTAGGTTTTATTTTATTTATTATCTTAGTTTAGGTTTTTATTTATCTTTATTTTAGCTTAGTTCTTCTTTTTATTTTTTTATTTCACACTAGGTTTCATTTAAGCCTTAGCTAAGGTCTTGTTCTATCTTTATCTCATCATCTACTTAGGCCTTTACTCCATCTTTACTCAGGTCTTAATCTTAGCCTCAGCCTCACGACTCCACCCACTCCAGCGCAGTGGCCCAGAGCCCAGTTCTCAGTTCAACCCAGGCTCAGGCTTCAGGTCAGGGCCCAGGATCTAGGGCTCAGCCTCAGCCCAGGACCTAGGGCCCAGAGCCCTGAGTGGCCCAGAGCCTGGGCGGCCTGCAGGCTGTCAGCCTCAGTAGTCTGCTTGTCACTCAGTGGCCCAAAGCTCCAGCCTCAGTATTCAGGTCTTGGCCCAGGTGGCCTTGTGGCCCAGTGGCCCAGTGGTCACGCCAGGGCTCAGGGCTCAGGGCCCAGGGCCTGGCTGGCCCAGGGCTCAGCCTTTCAGTATTCAGCCATCAGTATTCAGTGCTCTAAAGCCCAGGCCCTTTGCCCAGCAGCCGCTCAGCCTCAGTGGCCCAGGGCCCTAGGGCCTAGAGCCCAGCTCATGGCCCAGGCCAGGCCCAAGATCAGCCCAGGGCCTGGCAGGCCCAGGGCCAGTGCTCATGGTCTGCCGCTCAGTGGTCACTCTGGCCCCTGAGCCCGGGTCTTCCAGCCTAGCCCAGGGTCTGGGGTCAGCCTGGCTGTCTGTGATCTCAGCCTAGGGTCAGCGCAGATCAGGCCAGGGCTCACGCCTCCATGATCAGCAGTGGCTCAGAGCCTAGGGCTTTCAAGATCTTTGGGCTCCTAGTGGTCCATACCTTTATAAAAAAAAAATTAACCGGACCAGTTTATTTAGATCATTTTATTTATCTTAGTTTATTAGAATTTTAATCTTTATTTAGTTTGTTTTATTTTATTTAGTAGTTTATTTATCTTAGTTTAGGTTTTATCTTAGCTTTATTTTGTGCATGTGCTAGCTTATGCTTATTTTAATTCTTTATTTTATTTTTTTGGTTTAGGTTTTATTTATTTTAGAATAGTTTAGGTTTTATTTTATGCTTTTTTCCTTTAGGTTTTAGGTTTTATTTTAGTTTTAATTTTAGGATTTATTTTTTAGTTTAGTTTCACAATTTTTTTATTTTATTTTATTTAGTGTGGTTTTAGATTTAGGTTTAGTTTTATTTATTTTAGTTAGTTTTATTTTAATTTAGGTTTAAGTTTATTTTATTTTGTTTATTTTAGGTTTAGTTTTTTTTAGGTTTTATTTTATTTTATTTCTTTTATTTTAGGTTTATCTTTATTTATTATTTTAGTTTAGTTTCATTAATCCCTTTTAGTTTTAGTCTTATTTTCACACTAGGTGGATCAGTTTAGCCCATGCTACTGATCTACCTTATCTATATTCATCTTTACTCAGGATCTTTACTCATCTTATCTTAGGTCTTACTAGCCTAGCCTCAGCTCTGTGCCTCATGACTCTTAGGGCTAGTGGCTCAGAGCCCAGGGTCTCAGGCCTTGCAACCCAGTGCCTCAGGGCCCAGGTCAGGGCCTGACTCCAGGCCCAGTGGCCCAGGCCTGTGCCTCAGTGGCTCAGGGCCCCGAGGGCTCAGCCCAGTCATCAGTGGCCTCAGGTCAGCTCAGTGGCCTGGCCCAGCCCCTCATGGCCCAGGGCCCAGTGGCCCAGGGTCTGGGCCCAGGGCCTAAGGCCCAGGGCCTTACTCCAGGTCCTGCAGCCTGCAGTCAGGCTGTGGCCTCAGGCTCAGTATCTGGGCTGGCCTCAGCCTGTGATCTCTCATCTCCAGTGGCTCAGTCTCAGTGGCCTCTGGCCTCAGTCAGGTTTTGGCCTCAGGGTTTAAAGGCCTTTTAAAAAAAAATTAAGTAAACCAGTAGGTTTAGGTTTATTTAGTGTATTTCATTTTTTTTATTTTATTTTGGGTAGCTTTTTTTATTTTTATTTAGTTTAGTTTAATTATTTTATGTTATTTATTTTAGTTTTAGTTTTTTATTTTAGTTTATTTTTTGAAGTTTAGGTTTAGATTTATGTTTATTTTTTTAGTTTAGTTTTATTTTAATTTTATTTTTTAGGTATATGTTTTCTTTTTATTTTTTAGGTTTAAGTTTTTATTTAGTTTTTATTTTATTTTATTTTAAGTTTAATTTATTTTTATTTTACATTTAGGCTTTTTATTTAGCTTTTTAATTTTAAGGTTTATTTAATTTTCTAGTTAAGTTTGGGTTTTTCTTTATTTTATTTTAGTTTAATTTTTTTATTTTTACCTAAACCCTAAAATTTAGATAAAAAGATAAGATCTGAATAATTTATCTTTTATTAATCTTATATTAAATATTATATCAATGTTCTGACACAAAAAAAAATGACAAATATGTCTTTATAGAATAATGATATAGGGTCTCATTCATAGGAACAGTATTTTTTTATTTTAAAATATTGTGAAAGGTATTTTGATTTGATTTGGCATTATTTACTCAGCCACATGAAATTGATGAGGAAAATATCATATGTTGCAAGTCCAATGATTTGATTTTAATAGTTTATAATAAAATTTTCTGGTTGTCTACATTTTAGGATTTAGGGTTTAGGGTTTAGATTTTTATTTTATTTTATTTTATTTATTTTATTTTGGTTTAGGTTTTATGATTTATTTTATTTTTAGGATTAATTTAGTTTAGGTTTAGTTTTTTAGGTTTTTAGTGTTTGGGGTTTAGAGTTTAGGGTTTGGGGTTTAAGGTTTAGGGTTTAAGGTTGTAGGTTTTGGGGTTTTGGGTTTAGGGTTTCAAGGTTTAGGATTTAGGGTTTAGGGTTTAGGGTTTAGTGTTTTGAGGTTTAGGGTTTAGGGTTTAGGGTTCAGAGTTTAGGGTTTAGGGTTTAGGGTTAGGGTTTTTTTTTCTAATTAAGTAAACTCATAGGATTTTGTTTATTTAGTTTATTTTTTATTTATTTTAGCTAATTTTATTTTTTATTTTTATTTAAGTTCATTTTTATTTGTATTTAGTTTAGTTTAATTATTTGAGGTTTATTTATTTTAGTTTAGGTGTTTTATTTTAGTTTATTTTCTAAGTTTAGGTTTAGGTTTAGTGTTTAGTTTAGTTTTATTTTAATTTTTTAAGTTTAGGTTTTATTTTTTATTTTTAGGTTTAGGTTTATGTTTTTATTTTATTTTTTTAGGCTTAGGTTCTAGTTTTTATTTTATGTTTATTTTTAGGTTTTATTTTTTAGTTTAGTTTAGGATTTTATGTATTTTATTTTAAACTAGTTTTTTATTTTTTTTTCTTCTATTTCATTTCTAGGTTTAAGTTTAGGTTTAAGTTTTAGATTAGGTTTTTATTTTATTTTATTTTGGTTTAGGTTTTTTTATTTATTATATTTTTAGGTTTTATTTAGTTTAGGTATAGGATTTTAACTTTTTAGGGTTTAGGGTTTAGGGTTAGTTGAGGGTTTTGGGTTTGGGTTTAGGGTTAGTTGAGGGTTTAGGGTTTTGGGTTTAGGGTTTGGGGTTTAGGGTTTTGGGTTTAGGGTTTAGGGTTTATGGTTTATGGTTTAGGTTTTGGGGTTTAGAGTTTAGGGTTTTAGGGTTTAGGGTTTAGGGTTTAGGGGTTAGGGTTTAGGGGTTTTAGGGTTTAGGGTTTAGGTTTTAGGTATAGGGTTCAGGTTTTAGTTTAGGGTTTAGGGTTTCTGGTTATTTTAATAGAGAACAAATTCAAATTCAATATTTCTTCTTTTTGATTTCATCAACCAAAGAGCACACCAAGTTTTCTATGACAC
Source organism: Cymbidium sinense (assembly GCA_021442155.1). Taxonomy (NCBI): domain Eukaryota; kingdom Viridiplantae; phylum Streptophyta; class Magnoliopsida; order Asparagales; family Orchidaceae; genus Cymbidium; species Cymbidium sinense. The sequence goes on from CM038222.1 coordinate 13,352,373, forward strand.
AAGCGATGACATAGATAAAAAATGAGCATGCATAGAGCAAATCATAAACCCTAGATAACTAGAACTATCTCTACTATAAAGACACAGTTCCAAAAGTAGCAGATCAGATGGGCCATTCTTAAGTTTCTCTTGTTCCCATTAGAATGACCCCACCTTTTAGAGTAGCAAGATCCACCATCGTATCCCAGATCTCTCCCTCCACCATCACCACGATTGAAATCTTCATCGCTCCTCCTGCCTCCATAACCACCACTGCTCAGACCACCATCTCCATATCCACTAGCACCTCCAGATACCCACCACCATTGTGATAACCACCACCTCCACCTTCACCTCCACTGCCAGATCTACACTGAGCCTAGTTGACGGTGATGTTCTTGCCGTCAGGGTTCTACCCATTCTTATGGTTTAGATTTATTAGGTTTTATGGTTTACATTTATTTTTTAATTTATTTAGTTACTTTAGATTTAGGTTTAGGGTTTGGTGTTTAGGGTTAGGGTTTAAGATTTAGGGTTTAGGGTTTAAATTTTATGGTTTAGGGTTTAGGGTTTTAGGGTTTATGCTTTTAGGGATTAGGGTTTAGGATTAGGGTTTAGGGTTTAGGGTTTAGGGTTTAGGGCTTAGGGGGTAGTGTTTAGGCTTTAGGGTTTAGGGTTTTGGGGGTATAGGGTTTAAGGTTTAGGGTCAGTTTACAGTTTATGGTTTAGGGTTTAGGGTTTATGGTTTAGAGTTTAGGATTTAGGCTTTAGGGTTTAGGGTATAGGATTTAGGGTTTTGGGGTTTTTTTTTAATTAAGTAAACTCATAGGTTTAGGTTTATTTAGTTTATATAGTTCATTTTTTATTTATTTTAGTTTATTTTATTTTTTATTTTTTTATTTTTATTTAGTTTAGTTTATTTATTTTAGTTTAGGTTTTATATTTAATTTATTTTTTAGGTTTAGGTTTAGGTTTAGGTTTATGCTTATTTTTTTAGTTTAGTTTTATTTTTATTTTATTTTTTAGGTTTAGGTTTTATATTTTTAATTTTAGGTTTAGGTTTAGGTTTTTATTTTAATTTTTTAGGTTTATGTTTTATGTTTATATTTTAGGTTTATTTTTAGGTTTTATTTTTTTAGTTTAGGTTTATGTTTTTTTAGTTTATTTTATTTTATTTAATTTAAGGATTACATTTAGTTTATTTTAGGTTTTGGTTTAGGTTTTATTTATTTTAGCTTAGTTTATTATATTTTAGGATTAGGTTTATTTTATTTTCTTTATTTTAGGTTTAGTTTTTTTTTTAGTTTAGGTTTTAGGTTTTATTCTCTATTTTTTTAGGTTTTATTTTTAGGTTTATTTTTTAGGTTTAGGTTTTATTTTGTTTTTATTTTATTTTATTTTTATTTTACATTTAGTTTTTATTTTATTTAAGTTTTTTTATTTTTATGTTTATTTTATTTTTTTAGTTTAGTTTAGGTTTTATTTTTTTATTTTAGTTTAGTTTTTATTTTTTATTTTATTTTATTTTTACATTTAGGTTTAAGATTGGGTTTAGGTTATGGTTTTAGTTTAGGTTTTTATTTTATTTTTTTCTTTATTTTATTTAGGTTTAAGTATTTTTATTTATTTTATTTTAAGTTTTTAATTAGTTTAGGTTTAGGTTTTTAGGTTTTTAGGTTTTAGGGTTTAAGGTTTAGGGTTTGGGGTTTAGGGTTTATGGTTTAGCATTGCAGGTTTTAGGGTTTAGAGATTAAGGTTTAAGGTTTAGGGTTTTAGGGATTAGGGTTTAGGATTTAAGGTTTAGGTTTTAAGGTTTTAAGGTTTATAGTTTAGGGTTTAGTGTTTAAGGTTTATGGTTTTTTTATTTAATTTTTGTTAAATTTAGTAAACTTGTAGGTTTAGGTTTATTTAGTTTATTTAGTTTATGGTTTATTTATTTTAGTTTATTTTTATTTTAATTTTATTTTTAATTTTATTTAGTTTAGTTCATTTACTTGTGGTTTATTTATTTTAGTTTATTTTTTAGGTTTAGGTTTAGGTTTAGGTTAATTTTTTAGTTGAGTTTCATTTTTATTTTATTTTTTAGGTTTAGGTTTTATTTTTTTTATTTTTAGGTCTAGCTTTAGGTTTTTATTTTATTTTTTAGTTTAAGATTTTAAGTTTATTTTTAGGTTTTATTTTTTAGTTTTGGTTTAGGTTTATTTTTAGTTTACTTTATTTTATTTTGTTTAGGTTTAGGTTTAATTTTAATTTATTTTAGGTTGCATTTATTTTAGTTTAGTTTATTTTAGTTTAGGTTTAAGATGTTTATTTTTATTTTATTTTTATTTTTTTGGTTGCTTTTACTTAGTTTAGTTTGGGTTTTATTTAATTATTTTTATGTATGTTTATATTTAGTTTTATTTTATTTTATTTTATTTCAAGTTTATTTTATTTTTATTTTACGCTTTAATTTTTTTTTATTTAGGTTTTTATCCCAGTTTATTATAATTTTTAATTTAGTTTAGATTTTTATTTATTTTATTTTAGTTTTTTTTTTATTTTTTATTTTATTATATTTTTAGGTTTAGGTTTTTATTTTATTTTATTTAATTTAGGTTTATGTTTTTTAATTTATGTTTTTTAAAAGTTTTTTTTAGGTTTAGGCATTTTTTTGTGGTTTTTTATTTAGAGTTTATGGTTTAGAGTTTAGACTTTAGGGTTTAGGGTTTAAGGGTTAGGGTTTAGTGTTTAGGCTTTAGTTTGTGGTTTGTGGTTTAGTCAGTGATTTAGAGGCATAGGTAAGCCAGAGTTTATGTTTTAGGGTAGGGTTAAGATTTGTTAGGGTTTAGTGGTTTAGGGTTTTTCTTAAATCAAGCAAACCCGACAGGTTTACCATTTAATTTAATTTATTTATTTTAATTTATTAGAATTTTATTTTTATTTAGGTTTATTTTATTTTATTTAGTTTAGTTTATTTTATTTTATGTTTATTTATTTTAGTTTAGGTTTTTATTCTAGTTTTTTAAAGTTTGGGTTTAGCTTTATGCTTATTTTTAGTTTAGTTTTATTTTATTTTAATTTTAGGTTTAGTTTTATTGTTTATTTTAGGTTTAGGTTTAGGTTTTTATTTTATTTTTTTAGGTTTAGGTTTTAGGTTTTTATTTTAGTTTTATTGTTAGGTTTTATTTTTTAGTTTAGGTTTAGGTTTTTTTTAGTTTATTTTATTTTATTTAGTTTAGCATTTAGGTTTAGTTTACTTTTGGTTTAGGTTTAGGTTTTATTTATTTTAGTTTAGGTTTAGGTTTATTTTATTTTGTTTATTTTAGGTTTAGTTTTTTTTTAGTTTAGGATTTAGGTTTTATTTTGTATTTATTTTTAGGTTTATTTTTTAGGTTTAGGATTTTATTTAGTTTTTATTTTAAATTATTTTTGGTTTATTTTACTTTTATTTTATGTTTAGTTTTTATTTATTTAGGTTATTATTTTTAGCTTTAAATTATTTTTTTAGTTTAACTTAGGTTTTTATTTATAATATTTTAGTTTATTTTTTATTTTTTATTTTATTTAATCTTTATGTTAAGGTTTAGGTTTAGGTTTAGGTTTAGATTTTAGTTTAAGTTTTTATTTTATTTTATTATTTTATTTTATTTAGGTTTAGGTTTTTATGATTTATTTTATTTTTAGATTTTATTTAGTTTAGGTTTAAGTTTTTAGATTTTTAGGGCTTAAGGTTTAGGGTTTAGGGTTTAGGGTTTAGGGTTTAGGGTTTCAGATTATAGGTTTTAAGGTTTAGGGTTTAGGTATTGAGGGTTTTAGGGGTTAGGATTTAGGGTTTAGGGTTTAGGGTTTTAAGGTTTAGGGTTTAGGGCTCAGGGTTCATGGTTTAGGGTTTAGGTTTAGTTTTAGGATTTATGGTTTAGGGTTGGGGTTTTTTTTTAAATTAAGAAAACTTTGAGGTTTAGGTTTATTTAGTTTATTTAGTTTATTATTTGTTTATTTTAGTTTATTTTATTTTTTAGTTTTATTTAGGTTTATTTTTATTTGTATTTAGTTTAGTTTAATTATTTTTTGTTTCTTTATTTTAGTTTTGGTTTTTAATTTTAGTTTATTTTCTTGGTTTAGGTTTAGGTTTATTTTTAGTTTAGTTTTATTTTTATTTTATTTTTTAGGTTTAGGTTTTATTTCTTATTTTTAGGCTTAGGTTTAGGTTTTAATTTTATTTTTTTTAGGTTTAGGTTTTTATTTTAGATTTTTTTTAAGTTTAGTTTAGGTTTTTATGTATTTTATATTAGTTTAGTTTTTACTTTTTTTTTTATTTTTTTAGGTTTAGGTTTAGGTTTAAGTTTAGGTTTAGTTTTTAGTTTAGGATTTTATTTTATTTTATTTTGGTTTAGGGTTTTTATTTATTTTATTTTTATGTTTTATTTAGTTTTGGTTTAGGTATTTAGCTTTTTAGGGTTTAAGGTTAGTGGAGGGTTTAGGGTTTAGGGTTTAGGGTTTAGGGTTTAAGATTTATGGTTTAGGTTTTACGGTTTAGGGTTTAGGGTTTATGGGTCTAGTGTTTTGGGTTTAGGGTTTAGGGTTTATGGTTTAGGTTTTAGGTCTAGGGTTCAAGTTTTAGTTTAGAGTTTAGTATTTTTAGTTTTTTATATTAATAGAGAACAAATTCAAATTCAATATTTCTTCTTTTCTATTTCATCAACCAAATAACCCACCAAGTTTTTTACGACACAAATGATGACATAGATAAAAACTGAGCACACATAGAGCAAATAAAAAACCCTAGATAACTAGAATTATCTCTACTGTAAATACATAGTTCCATAAGTATAGATCGACGTTTCGCTGAGTTCCCATCAACCACCCTCTCGAGTAGTGGGATCCACCATCGTATCCCAAATCTCTCCCTCCACCATCACCATGACTGTAATCTTCATCGCTCCTCCTGCCTCCAATACCACCACTGCTCTGACCACCACATCCATATCCACCAGCACCAGCAGATTCTACACCACCACTATGATAATCGCCGCCTCTGCCTTCTCCTCCACTGGCAGATCTAGACTGAGCTTGGTTGCCGATGATGTTCCTACCATCAAAGTTCTACCCATTCTTAGGGTTTATGTTTATTTTTTAATTTATTTAGTTACTTTAGGTTTAGCTTTAGTGTTTGGTGTTTAAGGTAAGGGTTTAGGGTTTAGGGTTAAGAGTTAAGAGTTTAGGGTTTAGGGTTTAGGGTTTTAGTGTTTATGCTTTTAGGGAATAGGGTTTAGGGTTAGGATTTAGGGTTTAGGGTTTAGCGTGTAGTGTTTAGGCTTTAGGTTTAGAGTTTTGAGGGTATAGGGTTTAAGGTTTAAGGTTAGTTTAGAGTTTAGGGTTTAGGTTTTTTTTTTCAAATTAACTAAATCGATAGGTTTAGGGTTATTTAGTTTATATTTTTTATTTATTTTAAATTTTTATTTAGGTTTATTTTTTATTTTTATTTAGTTTATTTTATTTATTTTAAGTTTATTTATTTTAGTTTAGGTTTTTTATTTAATTTATTTTTTAGGTTTAGGTTTAATTTTATGCTTATTTTTTAATTTAGCTTTATTTTTATTTTATCTTTCAGTTTTACTTTTTTAAGTTTTATTTTTTTATTTTTAGGTTCAGGTTTAGGTTTTTATTTTGTTTTTTTAGGTTTAGGTTTTAGGCTTTTATTTTAGGTTTATTTTTAGGTTTTATTTTTTTAGTTTAGGTTTAGGTTTATTTTTAATTTATTTTATTTTATTTAGTTTAAGGTTTAGGTTTAGTTTATTTTATGTTTAGATTTAGGTTTTATTTATTTTATTTTAGGTTTAGGTTTATTTTATTTTGTTCATTTTAGGTTTAGGTTTTAGGTTTTACTTTTTATTTATTTTTAGATTTTATTTATTTATTTATTTTTAGGTTTTATTTTTAGGATTATTTTTTAGTTTAATTTTTATTTTATTTTAGTTTTTCATTTTTAGGTTTATTTAATTTTTTTAGTTTAGTTATTAATTTTTATTTTATTATATTTTTAAGTTTAGGCTCAAGTTTAGGTTTAGGTTTAAGTTAAGGTTCTAGTTTCATTTTTATTTTATTTTATTTTATTTATTCAGCTTTAGGTTTTTTTATTTATTTTATTTTTTAGGTTTTATTTAGTTTAGGTTTAGGTTTTTAGGTTTTCAGGGTTTACGGTTTAGGGTTTAAGGTTTGGGGTTTAGGGTTTAAGGTTTAGGGTTGTAGGTTTTAGGGTTTAGAGTTTAGGGTTTAGGGTTTAGGGTTTAAGATTTAGGGTTTAGGTTGTAAGATTTTAGGGTTTAGGGTTTAGGTTTTAAGGTTTAGGGCTTTTATTTATTTATTTTTATTCTTATTAAATTAAGCAAACTGGTAGGTTTAGGTTTCTTTAGTTTATTTTTTATTTATTTTAGTTTATTTTATTATTTATTTTTATATTTATTTAGTTTAGCTTATTTGTTTGCGGTTTATTTATTTTTGTTTATTTTTAAGGTTTAGAATTATTTTTTAGTTGAGTTTTATTTTTATTTTATATTTTTCGTTAAGTTTTTATTTTATATTTTTAGGTTTATTTTTAGGTTTTTATTTTTTTTTTGTTTAGGTTTTAAGTTTTTATTTTTAGGCTTTATTTTTTAGTTTAAGTTTAGGGTTATTTTTTATTTATTTTATTTTATATAGTTTGGGTTCAAGTTTAAGTTTAGTTTATTTTAGGTTTAGGTTTCTGTTTTATTTATTTCATTTTAGTATATTTTAGTTTAGGTTTATTTTGTTTATTTTATTATTATTTTAGTTTTAGTTTTTATTTTTAGTTTAGGGTTTGGATTTTATTTTTTATTTATTCTTAGGTTTATTTTTTAGGTTTAGGTTTTTATTTAGTTTTTATTTTATTTTATTTCAGGTTTATTTTATTATTATTTTATGTTTACTTTTATTTAATTTAGGTATTTTATTCTTAGGTTTATTTTATTTTTTAGTTTAGTTTAGGTTTTTATTTATTTTATTTTAGTGTATTTTTATTTTTATTTTATTTTATCTTTCAATTTAGGCATAGGTTTTAGTTTAGGCTTTTATTTTATTTTATTTTCAATTATATTTCGGTTTATGTTTTTTATTTATGTTTTTTTTTGGTTTTCTTTAGGTTTAAGTTTTTTTTTGGGTTTAGGCATTAGGGTTTAGGTTTTAGGGTTTAACATTTAGGGTTTAGGGTTTAGGGTTTAGGGTTAGCTTAGGGTTTATTATTAGTTTATGCTTTAAAGTTTTGGGTTTAAGGTTTAGGGTTTATGTTTTAGGGTTTTAGGGTTTAGGGTTTATGGTTTAGGATTAGTTTAGGGTTTAGGGTTTAGTGTTTTAAGGTTTAGTGTTTAGGGTTTATGGTTTAGAGTTAGGTTATGGTTTTGGGTTTATGTTTTTTATTTATTTAATTAGTTTATTTAAGTAAAGTGGTGGGTTTAGGTTTATTTAGTTTATTTTTTTATTTAGTTTAGTTTTTTTTTATTTGTGGTTTATTTATTCTAGTTTCTTTTTAGGTTTTGGTTTAGGTTTATTTTTTAGTTGAGTTTTTTTTTATTTTAATTTTTTTGGTTTAGGTTTTATTTTTTATTTTTAGGTTTAGCTTTAGGTTTTTATTTTATTTTATTTTTCTAGGTTTTGGTTTTAGGTTTTTATTTTAGGTTTATTTTTAATTTATTTTATTTTATTTAGTTTAGGTTTAGGTTTAATTTAGTTTATTTTAGGTTTAGGTTTAGGTTTAGGTTTATATTGTTTATGTTATCTTTATTTTAGGTTAAGTTTTTATTTTTAGTTTAGAGTTTGAATTTAATTTTTTATTTATTTTTATGTTTATTTTTTAGGTTTAGGTTTTCATTTATTTTTTAGTTTATTTTATTTCTGGTTTAATTTATTTTTATTTTATGTTTACATTTTATTTTATTTAGGTTACTTATTCTTAGGTTTATTTTATTTTTTTAGTTTAGTTTAGTTTTTATTTTATTTTATTTTAATGTATTTTGGTTTTTATTTTATTTTATTTTTAGGTTTTGACTTAGATTTTAGTTTTCATTTTTATTTTATCTTATTTTATTTATTTTATTTAGGTTTATGTTTTTTTATTCATGTTTTTTTATGTTTTATTTAGGTTTAAGTTTTTTTTTTTTTGGGTTTAGGGTTTAGGTTTTAGGGATTAAGATTTAAGGTTTAGGGTTTAGTGTTTAGGCTTTAGTGTTTAGGGTTTTTATGGCTTAGGGTTTAGGGTTTAGGGTTTTGGGTTAGCTTAGGGTTTATGATTATTTTAGGATTTAGGGTTTAGGGCTGAAAGTTTTAGTTTAGGTGTGGATTTAGGGTTTTAGGTTTAGGGTTTAGTTAGGGTCAGGTTTAGGGTTTAGGGTAGTGTTTAGGGTTTAAGGTTTAGGGTCAGGGTAGGGTAGGATTGGGGGTTTAGGTTTAGCGTGGTAGCATTTTTTAAATCAGTAAACTAGTAGGTTTAGGTTTTTTTGTTTTTTTAGTTTAATTTTTATGTATTTTATTTTATTTTATTTTTTATTTTCATTTACATTTATTATTGGTTTTTTTTAATTTATTTTAAGTTTATTTATTTTAGTTTAAGTTTTTTATATTAGTTTACTTTTTAGGTTTAAGTTCAAGTTTATGTTTATTTTTTAGTTTAGTTTTGTTTTTATTTATATTTTTTAAGTTTAGGTTTTAACTTTTATTTTTAGGTTTAGGTTTAAGTTTTTATTTTATTTCTTTAGGTTTAGGTTTTAGGTTTTAATTTTAGGTGTATTTTAGGGTTTTATTTTTTAGTTTAAGTTTAGGTTTATTTTTAGTTTATTTTATTTGATTTAGTTTAGGGTTTAGAATAAATTTATTTTAGGTTTAGGTTTAGGTTTTATTTATATTAGTTTAGTTTATTATAGTTTACGTTTAGGTTTATTTTATTTTATTTATTTTTGGTTTAGGTTTTATTTTTTAATTATTTTAGGTTTATTTTTTTTGTTTAGGTTTTTATTTAGTTTTTATTTTATTTTATTTTTTGTTTATTTTATTTTTATTTATTTTTAAGTTTATTTTTTAGGTTTTGGTTTTTATTTAGGTTTTATTTTATTTTATTTTAAGTTTATTTTGGTTTTAATTTTATTTTAGTTTTTACTTTATTTAGGATTTTTATTTTTAGGTTTATTTTATTTTTAAATTTAGTTTAAGTTTTTAATTATTTTATTTAGTTTAGTTTTTAATTTTTATTTTCTTTTATTTTTGGATTTATTTTTTAGGTTTATGTTTAGGTTTAGGTTTAAGTTTAGTTTTGGGTTTTAGTTTAGATTTATATTTTATTTTGTTTAGGTTTAGTCTTATTTATTTATTTTATTTTTATGTTTTATTTAGTTTAAGTTTACATTTTTAGGTTTTTAGAGTTTAGGGATTAGGGTTTAGGGTTTAGGGTTTAGGGTTTAGTATTTGGGGTTTAGGGTTGTAGGTTTTAGGGTTTAGGGTTTACAATTAAGGGTTTAGGGCTTAGGGTTTTAGAGTTTAGGATTTAAGTTTTAGGGTTTACAGTTTAGGGTTTAAGGTTTAGGGTTTTAGGGTTTAGAGTTTAAGGCTGTAGATTTAGGGTTAGTTTTAGGGTTTAGGATTTACGATTAGAATTTTTTATTTTTTATTTTTTATAGTTTAGGGTTTTGGGTTTTTTATTTAGGGTTTAGAGTTTAGGTTTTAGGTTTAGGGTTCAAGTTTTAGTTTATGATTTAGGGTTTTTAGTTTTTTTTAATAGAGAATAAATTCATATTCAACATTTCTTCTTTTCGATTTCATCAACCAAATAGTAACACACCATGTTCTCTAAGACACAAGCGATGACATAGATAAAAAATGAGGTTGCATTGAGCAAATAAAAAACCCTAGATAACTAGAACCATCTCTACTGTAAAGACACAATTCCTTAAGTAGCAGATCAGATCGGTTGTTCTTCAGTTTCTCTAGTTCCCATCAGAACCACCCCAACCTCTCGAGTAGTGGGATCCACCATCATAACCCTGATCTCTCCTTTTATCACCACAATGACTGTAACCTCCATCGCTCCTCCCTCCTCCATAACCACCACTACTCTAACCACCACCTCCATATCCACTAAGACCTTGATCCCCACCGCCATCGCAATAATCCACCTTTGCCTCCACCTTAGATCTAAGTCGAGCCGGGATGACGTGATGTTCCAGCCAAGGTTTTGTCCATTAGGGTTTAGGTTTATTAGGTTTAGGCTTTAAGTTTCTTTTTTAATTTATTTAGTTACTTTAGGGTTAGATTTAGGGTTTGGGGTTTAGAGTTTAAGGTTTAGGGTTAGGGTTTAGGGTTTAGGGTTTAGTGTTTAGGGTTTAGGTTAATTTTTTAATTTATTTAGTTACTTTAAGTTTAGGTTTAGGGTTTGGGGTTTAGGGTTTGGTCAGGCCAAGGTTTAAGGTAGGTTTTAAAGTGATTTAGGTTGTGTTTAGTGGTCAGTAGGATTTATGATTTAGGGTCATGGAGGGCCCAAGGCCCAGGTCAGGTTTAGGGTAGGGTTTAGGGCCCAAAGTTTAGGGTTTAGGTTGTGGCTTGAGTTTTAGTTGAGGTTTAAATTCTAGTTTAAGGTTTGAGTTTAGGGTTTATAGTTTTGGTTTTAGGGTTTTAGGTTTAGGTTTAGGGTTTTAGGGTTTTATGGTTTAGGGTTTAGGGTTTAAGGTTTAGGGTTTAGGGTTTAGGGTTTAAGTTTTAGGTCTATAATTCAAGTTTTAGTTTAGGGTTTAGGTCTAGGCTTAAGGTTTTAGTTCAGGGTGAAATTTAAGTGAGCAATTAATCCTAAATTTTATGGGTTAATTTAATGGGATGACCTCTACCTCCCATGATTTTCTTAGGATTTATTGCTCACTTAATTAAAAAAATTGACTAATTGAACCCTAATTACTCTTTAAGTTAATTAATGACTAATTAATCCCATGAATAGTAATAAATTGGTTAATTCAATTTATTAGTCATTGCTCAATAGTAAATGAACTAAGGAACAGAGTTTAGGGTTTAGGGTTTAGGGTTAGGGTTTAGGGTTTTAGAGTTTATGATTTTAGGGTTTAGGGTTTAGGGTTTAGGGTTTAATGTTTAAGGTTTAAGATTTATGGTTTTAGGGATTAGGCTTTAAGGTTTAGGGTTTAGGGTTTAGGGTTTGTAGGGTTTAGGGTTTAGGGTTTAGTGTTTAAGGTTAGCTTAGCATTTAGGGTTATTTTAAGGTTTATGGTAGAGGGTATAGGTTTTAGGCTTTAGGGTTTAGGGTTTAGAGTTTTAGGGTTTAGGGTTAAGGTTTTAGGGTTTAGGGTTTAGGGTTTAGGGTTTAACATTTTAGGGTTTAGGATTTAGGGTTGTAGATTTAGAGTTTAGGGTTTATGGTTAGTTTTAGGGTTTAGTGTTTAATGTTAGGTTTTTTTTATTTTTTTATTTTTTATTTATTTTAAGGGTTTAGGGTTTTCAATTTAGAGTTTAGGTTTAGGGTTCTAGGTTTAGTTTAGGGTTTAGGCTTTTCAATTTTTTCAAGAGAGAATAAATTTAGATTCAACATTACTTCTTTTCAATTTCAATAACCAAGTAGTAACACACTAAGTTTTCAAAGACACAAGCAATGACATAGAACAAAAATGAGGATGCATCGAGCAAATAAAAAACTTTAGATAACTAGAACTATCTTTTCTATAAAGACACAGTTCCATAAGCAGCAGATCGGATCGGCCTTTCTTCAGTTTCTCTAGTTTTCATCAGAAGCACCCCAGCCTCTTGAGTAGAGGGATCCACCATCTTAACCCCAATCTCTCCCTCCGTCTCCACCATGATTGTAACCTTCATCGCTCCTCCTGCCTCCAAAACCACCACTACTCGGCCTCCATATCCACCACCCGGCCAGATCCCCACCACCACATAACTTTGGCCTCCACCTCTCTGAGCACTTTTACAGTGATGTTCTAGCCGTCAAAGTTTTGTCCATTCTTAGGGTTTAGGTTTAGGACTAGGTTTATTAGGTTTTAGGTTTTAGGTTTATTTTTTAATTTATTTAATTACTTTAAGATTAGGTTTAAGGTTTGGGGTTTAGGGTTTTGGGTTTAGGGTTTAGGGTTTAGGTTTATTTTTAAATTTATTTAGTTACTTTAGGTTTAGGTTAAGGGTTTAGGGTTTAGGGTTTAAGGTTTAGGGTTTAGGGTTTAGGGTTTTAGGGTTTAGGGTTTAGGGTTTAAGGTTTAGGGTTTATGGTTTTTAGGTTTTAGGGTTTAGGGTTTAGGGTTTAGGTTTTAGGTCTATTTTTTAGGTTTTAGTTTAGGGTTTAGGGTTTAGGGTTTAGGGTTTTTAGTTTAGGTTTTATGGTTTTGGGTTTAAGGTTTTAGGATTTATGGCTTTGGGTTTAGGGCTTAGGTTTTAGGTCCAGGGTTCAGGTTTTAGTTTAGGGTTTAGGTTTTAGGTCTAGGGTTCAGGTTTTAGTTTAGGATTCAGATTAAATGAGCAGTTAATCCCAAATTTTGTGGGTTAATTTAATGGGAAGGCCTCTACCTCTCATAATTTTCTTGGGACTTATTGCTGACTTAATTAGAAAAATTGACTAATTAAACTCTAATTACTCTTTTAAGTTAATTAATGACTAATTAATCCCCTGAATAGTAATAAATTGGTAAATTAAGTTTATTAATCATTGCTCAATAGTAAATGAACTAAGGAATATGGTTTAGGGTTTTCGAGTTTATGATTTTAGGGTTTAGTGTTTATGGTTAGGGTTTAGGGTTTAGGGTTTAGAGTTTAGGGAATAAGGTTTATGATTTCAGGTTTAGGGTTTAGGGTTTAGGGCTTTATGGTTTAGGGTTTATGGTTTTAAGGGTTTAGGGTTTAAGTTTTAAGTTTAGGGTTCAGATTTTAGTTTAGGGTTTAGGTTTTAGGGTTTAAGGTTTATGATTTAGGTTTTAGGGTTTAAGGTTTAGGGTTTTTAGAGTTTAGAGCTTAGGGTTTTGGGTTTAGGTTTTAGGTCTAAGGTTCAAATTTTAGTTTATGGTTTAGTGTTTTTTAACATTTAGGAGTTTAGGTTTAAGGTTTTAGTTTGGATTTAGGTTTAGGTTTAGGTTTTAGTTTAAGTTTTAGGTTTTAGGTTTAGGGTTTATGGTTTAGGGTTTAAGGTTTAGGGTTTAGGGTTTAGGGTTTAGGGTTAGTTTAGGGTTTAGGGTTATAGGTTTTGGGTTGTAGGTTTAGGGTTGTAGGTTTAGGATTCAAGGTTTAGGGTTAATTTTAGTGTTTAGGGGTTAGGGTTTAGGGTTTAGGATTTAGGGTTTAGGTTTATGATTTAAGGTTTTGGGTCTTTTATAATTAAGTAAACCGGTAGGTTTAAGTTTTTCTTTTGTTTTTTTAGTTTATTTTTTTATTTATTTTAGTATATTTTATCTTTTATTTCTATTTATGTTTATTTTTTATAGTTTATTTTAAGTTTATTTATTTTAGTTTATGTTTTTTATTTCAGTTTACTTTATAGGTTTAGGTTTAGGTTTATGTTTATTTTTTAGTTTAGTTTTATTTTTATTTTATTTTTTAGATTTAGGTTTTATTTTTTATTTTTAGGTATAGGTTTAGGATTTTATTTTATTTTTTTAGGTTTTGGTTTTAGGTTTTTATTTTAGTTTAATTTTTAGGTTTTATTTGTTAGTTTAGATTTAGGTTTATTTTTAGTTTATTTTATTTTATTTAGTTTAGGGTTTAGGTTAAGTTTATTTTAGGTTTAAGTTTAGCTTTTATTTATTTTAGTTTAGCTTTAAGTTTATTTTATTTTGTTTATTTTAGGTTTAGGTTTTATTTTTTTTAGTTGAAGGTTTAGGTTTTATTTTTTATTTATTTTTTAGGTTTATTTTTTAAGTTTAGGTTATTACTTTATTTTATTTTTGGTTTATTTTCTTTTTATTTTTCTTTTAGTTTTTATTTTATTTTGGATATTTATTTTTAGGTTTATTTTATTTTTTATTTTAGTTTATGTATTTATTTATTTTAGTTTAGTTTAGCTTTTATTTTATATTTTATTATATTTTTAGGTTTAGGTTTAGGTTTTAGTTTTGGTTTTTATTTTATTCTATTATTTTATTTTATTTAGGTTTAGGTTTTTTATTTATTTTATTTTTAGTCTTTATTTAGTTTAGGTTTAGGTTTTTAGTGTTTAGGGTTTAGGGTTTAGGGTTTAGGGTTTGGGATTTAGGGTTTGGGGTTTCGGGTTGTATGTATAGGGTTTAGGGTTTAAGGTTTAGGGTTTAGGGTTTAGGGTTTTGGGTTTAGGGCTTAGGATTTAGTGTTTAGGATTTAGGGTTTAAGATTTTTTTTAAAAATTAAGTAAAATGGTAAGTTTAAGTTTATTTAGCTCACTTAGTTTTTATTTATTTTTGTTTATAATTATTTTATTTAGGTTTATTTTTTATTTTTATTTAGTTTAGTTTATTTATTTTAGATTTAATTATTATAGTTTAGGACTATATATTTTAGTTTATTTTTTAGATTTAGGTTTAGGTTTAGATTTAGGTGTATTTTTAGTTAAGTTTTATTTTTTAAGTTTAGGTTTTTAAGTTTTTAGGGTTTAGGGTTTAGGCTTTAAGGTTTAAAGTTTAGGGTTTATGGTTTAAGGTTTTAGGATTTAGGGTTTAGGGTTTTTTATGTTTTAGGGTTTACGATTTAGGGTTTAGGGTTTAGGATTTAGGGTAAATGTTAGTGTTTAGGGTTTAAGGCTTAGGATTTGAGGTTTACGATTTAGGGTTTAAGGCTAAGGGTTTTTTTTTAAATTAAGTAAACTAGTAGGTTTAGGTTTATTTAGTTTACTTTTAAAATTATGTAAACTAGTAGGTTTAGGTTTTTTTCTTTATTTTAGTCTATTTTATTATTATTTTTATTTAGTTTTAATTTTTATTTTTATTTAGTTTAGTTTATTTAATTTATGTTTATTTATTTTTATTTAGGCTTTTTATTTTAGTTTATTTTTTATGTTTAGGTTTAGGTTTATTTCTAAGTTGAGTTTTATTTTTATTTTATTTTTTAGGTTTATGTTTTTAGGTTTTTAGGGTTTAGATTTTAGGCTTAGGGTTTTCGAGTTTAGGGTTTAAGGATTAGGTTTAGGGTTATTTAGTGTTTAGGGTTTAGGGTTTAGGATTTAGGGTTTAGGGTTTAGTGTTGTGGGTTTAATGTTATAGGTTTAAGGTTTAGGGTTAGTTTTAGGGTTTATGGTTTAGGGCTTAGAGTTTAGGTTTTTGGGTATAGGATTTAGGGTTTAAGATTTTATTCTAATTAAGTAAATCGATAGGTTTAAGTTGATTTAGTTTATTTTATTTTTTTATTTATTTTATTTTAATTTATTTTTTTATTTTTATTTAAGTTTATTTCTTATTTTTATTTAGTTTAGTTTGGTTATTTTAGGTTTATTTATTTTAGTTTATTTTTTAGTTGAGTTTTATTTTTATTTTATTTTTTAAGTTTTTAGGGTTTAGGGTTTAGGGCTTTAGTGTTTTGAGTTTAGGGTTACGATTTAGGGTTTAGGGTTTAGGGTTTAGGGTTTAGTGTTTAGGCTTTAGGGTTTAGGGTTTCTAGGATTTAGGGTTTAGGGTTTAAGGTTTAGGGTTTATAATTTGAAGCAATTACCAATTTAGGAAGTATTGAATGATTTCAATATAATTGATAATTGATACCATCCAATGTTTTTTTTAAGTATAGGGTTGTAGGTTTAGGATTATAGGTTCTAAATTTAAGGTTTAGGGTTTAGGATTTAGGGTTTAGGGTTTAGGGTTAGGGTTTAGGGTTTAAGGTTTAGGGTTTAGGTTTTAGGTTTAGGGTTCAAGTTTTTGTTTAGGGTTTAGGGTTTAGGGTTTTTTAGTGTTTACGGTTTAGTGTTTAAGGTTTATGGTCGTAGGTTTAGGGTTGTAGGTTTAGTGTTGTAGCTTTGTTGTTAGTTTTAGGTTTAGATTTTTATTTAATTTTTATTATATTTTATTTTAGGGTTATTTTATTTTTATTTTAAGTTTAGCTTTTATTTTATTTAAGTTTTTTATTCTTAGGTTTATTTTATTTTATTTAGTTTAGTTTAGATTATTATTTATTTATTTTAGTTTATTTTTATTAATTTATTTTATTTTATTTTTAGGTTTAGGTTTAAGTTTTAGTTTACATTTTTATTTTATTTTATTTATTTATTTTATTTAGGTTTAGATTTTTTATTTATTTTATTTTTAGGTTTACCTTATTTAGGTTTAATTTTTTAGGTTTTTAGGTTTTCAAGTTTAAGGTTTAGAGTTTAGGGTTTAGGGTTTAGGGTTTTAGGGTTTGGAGTTTTAGGGTTTAGGTTTTTGAGTTACGGTTTAGGGTTAAGGGTTTAGGGTTTAGGGTTTAGGGTTTAGTGTTTAGGGCTTAGGGTTTAGGGTTTAGGGTTTAGGGTTTAGGGTTTAGGTTTTTTTAGGGTTTAGGGATTTTTAGGGATTAAGGTTTAGGGTTTAGGGTTTATGGCTTAGGGTTCCAGGTATAGCGTTCAAGTTTTAGTTTAGGGTATATGATTTTTTAGGGTTTAAGGTTTAGGGTTGTAGGTTTAGTTTTGCATGTTTAAAGTTAGTTTTATGTTTAGGTTTTTATTTAGTTTTTATTTTATTTTATTTTAGGTTTATTTTATTTTTATTTTATGTTTAGTTTTTATTTTATTTAGGTTTTTAATTCTTAAGTTTATTTTATTTTTTTAATTTTGTTTAGGTTATTATTTCTTTTATTTTAGTTTATTTTTATTGGTTTATTATATTTTTTAGGTTTAAGTTTAGGTTTTTGTTTATGTTTTTATTTTATTTTATTTTATTATTTTATTTAGGTTTAAGTTTATTTATTTATTTTATTTTTAGGTTTTACTTAGTTTAGGTTTAAGTTTTTAGGATTTTAGAGTTCTGAGTTTAGGTTTTAGGGTTAAATGATTAGGGTTTAGGGTTTTAAGGTTAGGGGTTTTAGGGTTTAGGGTTTAGGGTTTATTGTTTAGGCTTTATAATTTAGGGTTTTTAGTGTTTAGGGTTTAAAGTTTAGGGTTTAGGGTTTAAGGTTAGCTTTGGGTTTAGGGTTTAACATCTAGGATTTAGGGTTTGGGTTTAGGGTTTAGGGTTTAGCTTCTATAATTTGAAGCACTTATCTATGTAGGAAGTATTGAATGAATTTAATATAATTGATAATTGATACCATCCAATGTACTTTTTTTTTTAAAAGTATAGGGTTTAGGGTTTAGGTTTTATGTTTAGGGTTCATGTTTTTGTTTAGGGTTTAGTGTTTAAGGTTTTTAAGGTTTAGGGTTTAGGGTTGTAGGTTTACTGTTGTAGGCTTAAGGTTAGTTTTAGGTTTAGGTTTTTATTTAGTTTTTATTTTATTTTATTTTAGGTTTATTTTATTTTTATTTAGGTTTTTTATTCTTAGGTTTACTTTTTTTTTTTAGTTTAATTTAGGTTATTATTTATTTTATTTTTTTTATTTTTAGTAGTTTATTTTATTTTATTTTTAGGTTTATGTTTAGGTTTTAGTTTACATTTTTAGTTTATTTTATATTTTATTTTATTTAGGTTAAAGTTTTCTTATTTATTTTATTTTTAGGTATTACTTAGTTTTGGTGTAAGTTTTTAGGTTTTTAGAATTTAGGGTTTAGGGTTTAGGGTTTAAAGTTTAGTGTTTAGAGTTTGAAGCACTTACCTACTTATGAAGTATTGAATGATTTCAATATAATTGATAATTGATACTGTCCAATGTATTTTATTTTCTAAGTATAGGGTTGTAGGTTTAGGGTTTAGGGTTTATGGTTTATGGTTTAGAGTTTAGGGTTTTGGGTTTAGGGTTTAGGATTTAGGGTTTAGGCTTTAGGGTTTAGGTTTTAGGTTTAGGTTTCAGGTTTTAGTTTAGGGTTTAGGATTTTTTAGGGTTTAGGGTTTAGTGTTGTAGGTTTAGTGTTGTAGGTTTAGGGTTTAGGCTTAATTTTAGGCTTAGGTTTTTATTTTATTTTTATTTTATTTTATTTTTGGTTTATTTTTTTATTTTACATTTAGTTTTTATTTTATTTAGGTTTTTTATTCTTAGATTTATTTTTATTTTAATTTTTAGGTTTAGGTTTTATTTTTTATTTTTAGGTTTAGGTTTAGGTTTTTATTTTGTTTTTTTAGGTTTAGGTTTTATGTTTTTATTTTAGGTTTAATTTTAGGTTTTATTTTTTAGTTTAGGTTTATTTCTAGTTTATTTATTTTATTTAGTTTAGGGTTTAGGTTTAGTTTACTTTAGGTTTAGGTTTAGGTTCTATTTATTTTAGTTTAGTTTATTTTAGTTTTGGTTTAGGTTTCTTTTATTTTGTTTATTTTAGGTTCAGGTTTTTTTTTTAGATTAGGGTTTATGTTTTATTCTTTATTTATCTTTAGGTTTTATTTTTAGGTTTGTTTTTTAGGTTTGGGTTTTTATTATTTTATTTTAGGTATATTTTATTTTTTTTACATTTAGTTTCTATTTTCCTTAAGTTTTTTTATTTTTAAAATTATTTTATTTTTTTAGTTTAGTTTAGTTTTTATTTTTTATTTCATTTTATTTTTAGGTTTAGGTTTAGGTTTTATATTAGGTTTTTATTTTATTTTATTTTATTTAGGTTTAGGTTCTTTTATTTATTTAACTTTTAAGTTTTATTTAGTTTAGGTTTAGGTTTTTTGGTTCTTAGGATTTAGGGTTTAGGGTTGTAGGTTTTAGGGTATAGTGTTTAGGGTTTAGGGTTTAGGGTTTAGGGTTTTAGGGTTTAGGGTTGTAGGTTTAGGGTTTAGGGTTAGTTTTAGGGTTTAGCATTTAGGGTTTAGGGTTTAGGGTTAGTTTTAGGGTTTAGCATTTAGGGTTAGGGTTCAGTTTTAATTTTTTTTTATCTTCTAGGTTTCGATTTTATTTTTTATTTTTAAGTTTAGGTTTAGGCTTTTATCTTTTTTAAGGTTTATATTTTAGGTTTTTCTTTTAAGTTTATTTTAGGTTTTCTCTTTTAGTTTAGGTTTAGGTTTGTTTTTAGTTTATTGTATTTTATTCAGTTTAGGGTTTAGGGCTTAGTGTTTAAGCTTTAGTGTTTAAAATTTTTGGGGTTAAGGGTTTAGGATTTAGGATTTAGGATTTTCTTACGGTTTATAGTTTAGGGTTTGGGTGTTTTTTAGGGTTTAGAGTTTAGGGTTTGTTTTATGGTTTAAGGTTTAGGATTTAGGGTTTTGGGTTTAGGGTTTTTTTTTTAATTAAGTAAATCGGTAAGTTTAGGTTTATTTAGTTTATTTTTTATTTATGTTAGTTTATTTTATTTCTTATTTTTATTTAGTTTAGTTTATTTATTTTTGGTTTATTTAATTTAGTTTATTTTACTTATTTTAGTTAATTTTTTACCATTAGGTTTATATTTATTTATTTAGTTTAGTTTTATTTTTATTTTTATTATTTTGGTTTAGGTTTTATTTTTTATTTTGAGGTATAGGTTTAGGTTTTTATTTTATTTTCTTAGGTTAAAGTTTTTGGTTTTTACTTTAGGTTTATTTTAGATAATTTTTTTTAGTTTAGGTTTATTTTTAGTTTATTTTATTTTATTTATTTTAGTGTTTAGATTAAGATTATTTAAGGTTTAGGTTTAGGTTTTATTTTTTTTAGTTTAGTTTATTTTAGTTTAGGTTTAGGTTTATTTTATTTTGTTTATTTTAGGTTCCAGTTTTTTTAGTTTATGGTTTAGGTTTTATTTTTTATTTATTTTTAGGTTTTTATTTTATTTGTTTAGGTTTATTTTATTTTTGTTTTACATTTAGTTTTTATTTTATGTAGGTTTTTTATTTTTAGGTTCAGTTTATTTTTAGCTCAGTTTAGGTTTTTATTTATTTTATTTTATTTTAGTTTTTATTTTTATTTTATTTTATTTTTAGGTTTCTTTTTAGGTTTTTATTTTATTATATTTTATTTAGGTTTAGGTGTTTTCATTTATTTTATTTTTAGGTCTTATTTAGTTTAGATTTAGTTTTTAGGTTTTTAGGATTTAGGGTATATTGCATTGGGTTTAGGGTTTAGGGTTTGGGGTTTATGATTTAGGGTTTAGTGTTGTAGGCTTTAGGGTTTAGGGTTCTACAGTTTATAGTTTAGGGTTTAGGGTTTAGGGTTTAGGGTTTAGGCCTTAGGGTTTTAGGGTTTAGGGTTATAGGTTTAGAGTTTAGAGTTTAGGATTTAGGGTCAATTTGAGGGTTTAGGGTTTAAGGCTAGGTTTTTTTTAAAAAAAAAAGTAATCTGGTAGGTTTAGGTTTATTTAGTTTATTTTTTTTTACTTATGTTTTTTTTTATTTTTATTTAGTTTAGTTTATTTATTTTAGTTTTATTTATTTTAGTTTTATTTATTTTAGTTTATCTTTTTTATTTTAGTTTATTTTTTAGGTTTAGGTTTGGGTTTATTTTTTAATATAGTTTTAATTTTATTTTAGTTTTTAGGTTTCAATTTTATTATTTATTTTTAGGTTTTCGTTTTGGTTTTTATTTTATTTTTTTAGGTTTAGGTTTTAGATTTTTCTTTAAGGTTTATTTTTAAGTTTTATTTTAGGTTAGGTTTCAGTTTATTTTTAGTTTATTTTAATTTATTTAGTTTATGTTAAGGTTTTTTTATTTTAGTTTAGTTTATTTCAGTTTAGGTTTAGGTTTATTTTATTTTTATTTTAAATTTAGGTTTTTTTAACATTAGGATTTAGGCTTTATTATTTATTTATTTATAGGTTTAGGTTTTTATTTAGTTTTTATTTTATTTTATTTCCAGTTTATTTTATTTTTTTTAGGTTTAGTTTTTATTTTATTTAGGTCTCAATTTTTTTAGTTTAGTTTAGGTTTTTATTTATTTTATTTTAGTTTAGTTTTTAGTTTTTTTATTTTATTTTCTTTTTATGTTTAGGTTTTAGTTTATGTTTTTATTTTATTTTATTTTTTATTTTATTTTGGTTTAGATTTTTTAATCATTTTATTTTTAGGTTTTATTTAGTTTAGGTTTAGGTTTTTAGCTTTTTAGGGTTTAGGGTTTAGGGTTTATTTAGGGTTTAGGGTTTAGGGTTTAGGGACTAGGTTTTAGGCTTTAAAGTATAGGATTTAGAGATTTTAGGGTTTAAGGTTTAAGGATTAGAAATTAGGGTTTAGGGATTAGGGTTTAGGGTTTAGATTTTATGATTTAGGGTTTAGGGTTTAGTGTTTTAGAGTTTAGCATTTAGGGTTTAGGGTTTAGAGTTTAGAGTTTTTAGGGTTTAGGGTTTAGGTTTAGGGTTATGGTTTAGGTTTTAAGATTTAAGTTTTAGGTTTTGGGTTTAGGATTTAGTTTATGGTTTAGGATTTTTGGGTTTTTTAACAGAGAATAAATTCAAATTTTACATTTCTTCTTTAGTTTATTTAGTTTATTTTTTATTTATTTTAGTTTATTTTATTTTTTATTTTTATTTATGTTTATTTTTTATTTTGTTTAGTTTATTTATTTTAGGTTTATTTATTTTTGTTTAGGATTTTTATTTTAGTTTATTTTTTAGGTTTAGGTTTTGGCTTAGATTTATTTTTTGGTTGAGTTTTATTTTTATTGTATTTCTTAGGTTTAAGATTTATTTTTTTAATTTTAAGTTTAGGTTTAGGTTTTTATTTTATTTTTTTAGGTTTAGGTTTTAGGTTTTTATTTTAGGTTTATTTTTTAGGTTTTATTCATTAGTTTAGATTTAGGTTTATTTTGAGTTTATTTTATTTTATTTAGTTTGAGTTTTTGTTTAGGTTTTATTTATTTTAGTTTAGTTTCTTTTATTTTAGGTTTAGGTTTATTTTATTTTGTTTATTTTAGTTTTAAGTTTTTTTTTGTAGTTTAGCGTTTAGGTTTTATATTTTATTTATTTTTTGGTTTTATTTTTAGGGTTTAGGGTTTAGGGTTTAGGATTTATGGTTAAGGCTTTAGTGGATTTTTTTAAAAAAAATTAAGTAAATCGATAGGTTTAAATTTATTTAGTTTATTTTATTTTATTTATTTAGGTTTATTTTTTATTTTTTACTTAGTTTAGTTTAGTTATTTTAAGTTTATTTACTTTAGTTAGATTTTTTATTTTAGTTTATTTTTTAGGTTTAGGTTTATTTTTTGTTGAGTTTTATTTTTATTTTATATTTTAGGTTTTTAAGGTTTAGGGTTTGGGGTTATAGGGTTTAGGGATTTAATGTTTATGATTTAGGGTAAGGGTTTAGGGTTTAGGGTTTAGTGTTTAGGCATTATAGTTTAAAGATTTTTGGGTTTATGGTTTAGGGTTTAGGGTTTATAATTTGAAGCACTTACCTATTTAGAAAGTATTGAATGATTTCAATATAATTGATAATTGATGCGGTTCAATGTATTTTTTTTAAAGTATAGGGTTGGAGGTTTAGGGTTTAGGTTTTAGGTTTAGGGTTCACGTTTTAGTTTAGGGTTTTTTATGGTTTAGGGTTTAGGGCTGTAGGTTTAGTGTTGATGTTTAGGGTTAGTTTTACGTTCAAGTTTTTATTTTATTTTATTTTAAGTTTATTTTATTTTTATTTTACATTTTGTTTTTATTTTATTTAGTTTTTTATTCTTAGGTTTATTTTATTTTTTAGTTTAGTTTAGGTTATTATTTATTTTATTTTAGTTTATTTTTATTAGTTTATTTTATTTTATTTTTAGGTTTAGGTTGATGTTTAGGTTTATATTTTTATTTTATTTTTTATTTTATTTTATTTAGGTTTAGTTTTTTTTATTTATTTTTAGGTTTTACTTAGTTTAGATTTAAGTTTTTAGGTTTTTAGGGTTTACGGTTTAGGGTTTAGGGTTTAGGATTTCAGGACTTAGGGTTTTAGTGTTTAAGGTTTAGGGTTAGGGTTTAGGGTTTTAGGGTTTAGTTAGTTTTGTGGTTTTAGGGTTTTGGCTTTAGGGTTTAGGGTTATGGTTTATAATCGCAACTAACCCATTTAGGAAGCATTGAATGATTTCAATATAATTAATAAGATACCATCAAGGTTTTTTTTAAAGTATGTGGTTGTAGGTTTAGAGCTTAGGGTTTAGGGTTTATGGTTGGTTTGGATTTAGGTTTAGGTCAGGTTTTAGCTTAGGGTTTAGGTTTTGGGAGGGTTTAGGGTTGTTGGTTTAGGGTTGTAGGTTTAGTGTTGTAGGTTTAGTGTTAATTTTAGGTTTAGGTTTTTATTTAGTTTTTATTATATTTTTTAAAGTTTATTTTATTTTTACTTTACGTTTAGTTTTTTTAATTTAGGCTTTTTATTCTTAGGTTTATTTTATTTATTTAGTTTAGTTTAGATTATTATTTATTTTATTTTTGTTTATTTTAGTTTATTTTTAGGGTTAGGTTTTAGTTTTCACTTTAATTATTTTATTTTATTTTATTTTAATTTATTTAGGTTTAGGTTTTTTAATTTATTTTCTTTTTAGGTTTTACTTAGTTTAGGTTTAAGTTTTTAGGTTTTTAGGGTTTAGGGTTTAGGGATTTAGGGATTAAAGTTTTAGGGTTTAGGGTAGTTTAAGGTGGGGTTTAGGTTTTTTTTTTTTTAAGTTTTGGGTTTTTTTTAACAAAGAACAAAGTCGATTCAACATTTCTTCTTTGTTTATTTAGTTTATTTTATTTATTTTAATTTTTTTTTAATTTTTTTTATGTTTATTTTTATTTAGTTAGTTTATTTATTTTAGGTTTATTTATTTAGTTTATAATTTTTTATTTTAGTTTATTTTTAAGTTTAGGTTTAGGTTTATTTTTTTAGTTGAGTTTTATTTTTATTTTATTTTTTTAGGTTTAAGATTTTTTTCATTTTAGGTTTAGTTTAGTTTATTTTATTTTTTAGGTTTAGGTTACAAATTTTATTTGAGGTTTATTTTGTAGGTTTTCTTTCTTAGTTTAGGTTTAGGTTTATTTTTAGTTTATTTTATTTTATTTAGTTTAGCGTTTAGGTTTAGTTTTTTTTTTAAGTTTAAGTTTAGGTTTTATTTAATTTAGTTTAGTTTATTTTAGTTTAGGTTTAGGTTTATTTTATTTTGCTTATTTTATGTTTAGGTTTTTTTTTAGCTTAGGGTTTAGGTTTTTTTAATATATTTTTAGGTTTATTATTTATGTTTAAGTTTTTATTTAGTTTTATTTGATTTTATTTTTAAGTTTATTTTATATTTATTTACGTTTAGTTTTTATTTTATTTAGGTTTTTTATTGTTAAGTTTATTTTATAATTTAGTTTAGGTTTCTATTTATTTTATTTTAGTTTATATTTATTAGTTTAATTTATTTTATATTTAGGTTTAGGTTTAGGTTTAGTTTTTATTTATTTTATATTTGTTTTATTTTATATGTTAAGATTTTGGTTGTTTAGAGTTCATTTAGGCTATGGTTTGGGTTTTAGGGTTGGTTTAGCAGGGTTTGGTAAGGTTTAGGGTGGGTTTAGGTTTTTTATTTTAGGGTTTTGTGTTTCTGGGGTTTGTATTTTAGGTTTATTTAGGGTTTTAGGGTTTAGGATTTTTATGGTTTAGGGTTAGTTTAGGGTTTAGGGTTTAGGGTTTAGAGTTGTAGGTTTAGGGTTTAAGGTTTAGGATTTAGGGTATAGGGTTTAGGGTTTAGGGTTGTTTTTTTTTAAATTAAGTAAACCGATAGATATAGGTTTATTTAGTTTTTTTTTCATTTATTTTAGTTTATTTTATTTTTTATTTTTATTTAGGTTAAATTTTTATTTTTATTTAGTTTAATTTATTTATTTTATGTTTATTTATTTTAGTTTAGGTTTTTTATTTTAGTTTATTTTTTAGGTTTAAGTTTATGTTTACATTTATTTTTGTTTTGTTTTGTTTTACTTTTAGTTTATTTTTTAGATTTAGGTTTTTTTTATTTTTAGGTTTATGTTTAGGTTTTTATTTTTTTATTTTAGGTTTATTTTTAGGTATTATTTTTTAGTTTAGCTTTAGCTTAATTTTTAGTTTATTTTATTTTATTTAGTTTAGGTTTAGGTTTATTATGTGATAGAAAAGTTCCACTTAAACTTAAGGGAAAATTTTATAAGATGGTGGTAAGACCAAGAATGACTTATCATTAATGTTACCAAAAAGAGAAGCATAAGACTAAGTTAAGTGTTAGAGATGAGGATGCTTAGGTGGATGAGTTTTTACTCTTGAGATAGAATGCAAAATGAGTATGTTGGGAAAAGTTGAGTAGCTGTGTAGATAAGATTAGGAGAGTCAGATGGTTTGGCCACATAAAGTCGTCCATGACATTAGGAGAGTAGATGCATTAGATTTGCCTTATGTTAAGAAAGGTAGAGGTAGACCTAAAAGACTTGGTTAAGATGTATAAATAATGATCTTAGTATACTTGAATTAGATGAGAATTTGACACATAATGGACACAATGGAGAGTTCATGTAATTCCACCTAGTGGGATTAAGGCTTGTTGTTGTTGTTGTTGTTGTTGTTGTTGTTTAGGTTTAGTTTATTTAAGGATTAGGTTTAAGTTTTATTTATTTTTGTTTAGTTTGTTGCAGTTTAGGTTTAGGATTATTTTAATTTGTTTATTTTTTATTTTATGTTTAGTTTTTTTTTTTTTAGTTTAGGGTTTTGGTTTTATTTTTTATATATTTTTATGTTTTATTTTAAGGTTTATTTTTTAGGTTTAGGTTTTAATTTAGTATTTATTTTATTTTATTTTAGGTTTATTTTATTTTTATTTTACATATAGTATTTATTTTTGGTTTTTTTCTTTTGTTTGTTTTTTTAGTTTAGTTTAGATTTTTATTTATTTTATTTTTGTTTATTTTATTTTATTTTTAGGTTTAGGTTTAGATTTTTGTTTTTATGTATTTTATTATTTTATTTTATTTAGGTTTAGGTTTATTTATTATTTATTTTTTTTTAAGGTTTTATAGTTTAGGATTTATTAGGTTAGGTCACCAGTTTAGGGTTTGTAGGTTTGGATGATTTAGGGTTTAGGGTTTAGGGTTGTGGTAGGGTTAGGGTTTAGGTAGGAGGTTTGGGGTTTAGGGTTTGATATGGTTAGGGTTATAGCTTAGTTTTTGGAGGCAAGTAGGGGTTTATGGTAGGATTTAGGATTTAGGGTCACAAGTAGTTGCAGTCAGGGTTAGTTTTGGTTTAGGGTTTAATATTTAGGCATGGGTGGTTTGTGGATTTTTTTTTAAATTAAAACCAGATGTTTAGATTCATTTAGTTTATTTTTTATTTATTTTAGTTTATTTTAGTTTTTATTTTTCTTTTAGTTAATCTTTTATTTCTATTTGGTTTAGTTTATTTATTTTAGGTTTATTTATTTTAGTTTAGGTTTTTCATTTTAGTTTATTTTTTAGGTTTAGGTTTAAGTTCAGGTTTATGTTTATTTTTTGTTAGTTTTATTTTTATTTTATTTTTTAGGTTTAGGTTTTATTTTTTATTTTATGGTTTATGTTTATGTTTTTGTTTTACCTTTTTAGGTTTAGTATTTTAGGTTTATTTTTAAGTTTTTTTGTTAGTTTAGGGTAAGGTTTATTTTTAGTTTATTTTAGGTTTTGGTTTTTTTAGTTTAGGGTTTAGGTTTTATTTTTTTATTTATTTTTAGGTTTATTTTTTTAGTTTTAGGTTTTTATTTAGTTTTTATTTTATTTAAGGTTTTTTTCCATGATCCTTCAAAACCTTTAATGGAAGTGGGAACCCACGATAACACATTGCACACTTTAGAGCCAACTGTTGCAACACCATGGAAGGTTTGCTAGCTGCAAAGGATAACTCGGGGAGGGTGACAGCTGAAGAAGGCTCAAAGATACTTGCGATAGTCCAAGAGCTTAGCCACCATCAGTCCAAGATTCTCCACTGGAGCTACCATCTTTTGCTAGCTTCTCTCGCCAGAAGCATTATAGACTAATAAGCACAAATCCCTTACTCCGCTTACTTTCCTTGATTTTTATCATGTACCCCCACCCAAAATGAAATTAATGAAGAAAGATGATTCTACTTATATATTGTCTACGTCTGATGCTTTTGATTTTATTTTTATTGAAAGCTCTTCAAGTCTAAATAAGAATAATAGCTCGAGTACTTACGATCCTTTCCTTTCTGATTTAGAGTCGGACTAACCTTCTCTGAATCAATCGGGTTCACCTCTTGGGATTTTCTTGGAGTCAACTAACTCTCAGGATCCCATAGGAGAAGCTGTCGGTATGCCCGATGAGAAGGTAGAACTTTCCACAAGCTCATCATTCCAAAAAGGCCATGAATCGATGATTTGGAGCTATCCTTTCATCGAAGTCCCACGTCCGGTGCTCAGGAAGCTTGGGAGATGATTCGTTCTTGCTCGACAAGTCCTAGGGAAGGTGCGTGCAAAGTTAATTTGAGTTTGATGGAGAAATGGGGAAGTTAGGATGAAAATGTGAGTGTCATGTTTTAGGGTGCACGGGAATGGCATTTCCCAGTCGAGGAATGAGCTTAGGAGCTTAGGGAATGGCTCTAGTGGGTCGTCTTGGGTAGCTAGGGCTCTGAGGAATTATTTTTATGTGTGTTTGAGTGGAAACGAGGGGGTGTATACCCCCATTCATCTTGATCGGATGGTGGGATCGGGTTTGGCTTCTAGTGGCCGTCCGGCCATCTCAGGGAATAGTGGGTGGTAGGGAGGAGGTGAGTTGGCTCGGCTTAGTTGTATGAAGGTGTGGAGGTGGCTGCCAAAAAGGAATCATGGGTGTCCTATGGGTTTCAAATGCTCCAATGGAGAGAGTGAGGTGATTTCACCTCCCATGGGTCATGACCGACCCACCCCTGGGTCGTTGCGGTCCTAGTGCCTAGTGGACCATTGGGAGAGTATGAAGTGGCCAATGAATGGAAATGACCACTTATATGGGTGATTTTTCTCATGTGATGCACTTGACCCAAAGGTAGAATGATCATTTGGCATTGGATTTGATTTGGACATATTTAAATGAGCCAAAAGTGGGTTAGCCCAAATTTTAAGTCAATTGGAGTTGATTTGGTCAGGTTTTGCTCAATTTGACTCATTTAAGTCAAATTAGGTTAGGTTGGGTCATGTTGACCAATTGGTTAAATTGGGTCAAACTAAGGGTTGGGTCAAGTTCATATGATCATTTGGGATGTTTTGGTTCAATTAGTTTGGTGTAGTTTGGCTTAGATTTGATTTTGGCTCATTTGAATTCATTTGGGTCAAATGGATTAAGCTGACCAACTTGATCAAATTGGCCAAATTGGCTTGGTTTGGGTTTAGTTGACCAATTGAAGATGATTGTATCCTTTGGTTTCAATTAATTTGGATTTGGTTTTGATTTAGGCCAACATGAACCTTTACGTCAATTTGGGCTAAGTAGGTCAATTGGGTTCAATTGGGTCCAATCATGGCTTTGGTCAAGTTCAACAATCAATTTGGAATGAACTTGAGCTATCAATTTGGTTTTGGAATCAATTTGGTTCATTTGGGTCAACTTGGGTCAAGAGGGCCAATTAGGTTTGGTTTGACTCAATTGAAGGTCAAGTCATATTCAAATATTGATTTTGATTTGGTATGAATCATTGGTTTCAAGAGATTTTGTCTTAGGTTGTAATTTGGCTAGTTTGGGTTCATATGGGTTAAAGGGTTGACTTGGTCAAATGACCAAGTTGACTTATTTTGACCCAATTTATGATAATTGATCAACCTAGGGTGATCAACAATCATGATTGGAGGTTTTGAGGGGCTTGGGTTAATCCAATTTGGGTAAGATTAGAACTTGATTCAAATAGGTCAAATTCGCCACTTTGGGTCAAGTGGACCTATTGGATTTAGTTCGCTTGATTTTGGGTTGAGTTTGATTCAGTTGATTTTATATATGGATTTGGGATTGATATATAAATTCAATTGCAATTGGCTTGGGTTAAAATGGGTTTTGGTTCATTTGAACATTTCAAGTCAAAAGGGTTAAGTTGGGTTTGACTTGGGATGATTTTGGTTTGTCTTGATGATTGTAGATTTCATTTATATCTATGAATATGATTGATGATTTGATTGATTCATGAGAAAATCAATTGAATTTGGGTATTTGTAATGAAGAAATTTGGCTAAGTCCAGTTGGGCCATGTGGCTTAGGTTTGATTTTGATTTGATTTGATTTAGTTTTATGATTTAAATGTATATTTAAATTTGTGAAGATGATTGAAAATATGATTGATTTGTGAGAAAATCAATTGAGGTTGACTTGATTTGGATTGAGATTTGGCTAAGTCCATGGGATTTGTCATATGGCTTTGGAAGGGTTTTCATTTAATTTGATTTAATTTGATTTAGTTTTGATCATTTGATGTAGATTTGATTTATATTTAGGAAGATGATTGAAGATATAAATTTATTATGATAAAATTAATTTATTTTGGATTGATTTGGATTAAGATTTGGCTAAGTCCATAGGATAGGTCATATGGCTTAAGAAGAGTTTCAAGTTTGGATTTGATCTTGGGCTTCAATCATTTGGTTTTGGAATTTGGGTTTGGATTTGGATTTGAATTTGATGTTTGAATTGAACGTGAGGTTTGGTTTGAGAAGGTGAACATGGATTGGAATCGAGTTGTAGGGTAGGTGGATTATCCTAATCTCTAAGGCATAATCTAATCCAATGGTTAACCCTTCTAAGTCTTTAGGCTTAGGTTAAGGGATTACCAAATTGTTAGAAGTGTCTTATGATTAGGGAAGTCTTATTGTCTAGAAGACTTCTAAGTATAAGATGGGAAGATTGAATCCTCACTCTAAATGTGAGGTCAACAGAACTTAGGCTCCATGGTGTTTCTTTTGGAGATAGATAATTGGAAGACCGAAGCTAAGTTTCACATTATAGACTCGAATATATCTTTCAATGCTTTGCTTAGGAGACCATGGATGTATGAGAAAAACATAGTTCAATCCTCTCTATATGAGTGTATGAAGTTTGTGAGAGGTGAGATTGTCTACTATGTCAAAGGACATCTCAAGCCATTTACAGTTCATAAGATCTTTATATATGAGGATGTGGCTTACTACCTCCCTCAAAATCAACAAGTCTATTCTTGTGAACATGGGCAAAATTTTATAATAAAAAAAAGAAAAAAATAAAAAGAAAAAGAAAGAGAAAAAGAAAGAGAAAAGAAAAGGGGAAATGAAAAAGAAAATTAAAGGAGGAAAATGACTTGAGGAGTAAGGAGTCGACATTAGATTCCACCTATAGTTTGTTACTCCATTCAAACATATGGGTAGGACGACCTGACCTCTAACAGGTAGAGGAAGAGGCCAGTTTAGAGGTAGTCACAAGCGTGAATAACCTCATTATTGGCCACCCAATAGAAGATATGTCCCAATTACCAGGAGTACACCTTCTATCCATATAGACTTAAAATCTAGTTCATAGGATGAGTCATATATGGTTAGCACACTAGCTAGCTCTTCTCAGCAGTAGATTCCCTTGAAGGGGATGATTGAGTTAGATAGCATGAAGACTAGGCTCCAAACCAAAGCATAAGTGTATCCATGTTTATATGTGAAATTTAAACATCGGTTGGGAACCATAGCTCTAACCCCACTTTCTCTCAAAAGTTGAGGGTTTGGTAGTTAAGGAAGCCCAGTCATCCATAGTGTGAAGACTTAGAGGTTCTTTCTAGCAGCATCATCCTCAAGTCAAGAAGTTGATGTAGAAGTTGAGGATGATTCATATATTTAATAGAATTACCTTTTGATTGGTACTTGCCTTGTGTTCATAATTTAGCTAAGAAAGGGATAATCCCACATACTTGGTCAAAGCACAAGTCAGACTACTTCGAAAGAATATGGAAGAATAAATGTAAAAGCTCTCAATCAAGACCGGGACTACGATTCGATAGTGGGTCCAGTTGATGATGATGATTACTGCATAGTCATCACCAATCATTTGGAATCCGATAGGTTCTTTTCAAACCACATTGACTCATATGGGTGCTGTGCTTAGAAACTTCAGATGATCTAGATGATTTTGAAGTCAAAGATACACCTCCAGAGTTCGAAGAAGAGATCAAGTCAACCATCGATGAGCTCAAGGAATTCAACTTAGGAATTGAAGAAGATCCACGCCCGACATACATCAGTTCTTTGTTGAATGAAATTGAAACCAATGACTTAGTTAGGCTATTGACTAAGTTTAAGAACTGCTTTGCATGGAGCTATGAAGAGATGCTTGGATTGGCTCCTGACGTAGCAGTCCATAAACTAGCAAGAGAGCCTACTGTTATCAAGCAAGCTCTTAGACGCATGCAATTAGACATAGAATAATAGGTCATTTTTGAAGTCAAGAAACTAATCGATGCTAGTTTCATCCATGAAAAAAAAATACCCTACCTGGTTAGCCAACGTCATCCTAGTTAAAAAAAATGAATGGCCAAATTCACATATGCATTGATTTTAGAGATTTAAGTAAGGCATATCCAAAAGATGAGTTTCCACTACCAAGCCCAAAGCTGATGGTGGACATTGCCTCACCTCATGTAGTCTTCTATTTCATGGATGGCTCATCTGGATATAACCATAAAGATGGCCCCAAGATGAAAGAAAACTACTTTTAGAACCCCGTCGAAATCTATTGCTATAAGGTCATGCCTTTCACCTTAAAATGTCTACATACCTGCTATGATTCGAATCTTTGATGAACTCATTAATCATTATGTCAAGTGCTATGTCGATGATCTCTTGTCAACGTAGAGAAAAGGAAGACCATTTCTTTAAGTTGAGAATAGTTTTTGAACAGTTAAGATAATTGTGGTGTTTATTTTCAATTATGTGTATGGGGGACACCACATAGATCTGAGGGTGTAGTTATTGAGGTAATCCGGTGTGACATCAATAAATAGTGCACCATCTTGAAAGATAGAAATTACTATCCTACAATGGACCTAATCACCTTATCAGGACTCCTATGGCATGATTGGTCTTCGAATACACCAAAGATTTTTCCCCTACTTTACATGGATGAATAAAGTAGAGTTTATATAAATCAAGTTCTAAAGTTCTCTAAGGGGGGAAGCCCCCGTAGTTAATTACATCCTAATGAAGGTGAGTTCCTTAGGAATACTCTCGGTTAAAGTAAACAATTATTGTCTCCAAAGATTTCAAAGATAGGCCTATCAATAAGTTGGCTATGTTTGGAAAATCAAGTGGGATAGATCCAAATGAGAGACTTATTATCAAAGCCAAAGGAGATGAGTAGGGATGCTCATGATACTAGTAAACCGAGCATTCTAATATATCCTATGGTTGGGCTTTATTTGTTTGAAATTAAAGAGAATTATGTATTTGAGTTGAAATTTATTAGAAGGCTAGGACTTATAATCCCATAATACAAGATTATGGAAATGCCTAAGAGGTGAGAATTTATGCTTGAATCCCGAAGGAAACATCTACCTCAGATCCTAAATCTAAGGAGCTTTAATAAGAATCAAAGCACGACCTAAATCTAAGCAAAGATGGGTATATGGTTTACCTCCACAAGAAAGAAGAAACCATTACTCGGACTTATATCTAGTGGCGGACTAACTCCTTCTATGCTTTAAAACCATGTAGAAAAGTCTTATGTATTTTGCAAGATAGTTAGGTTGTTATCATTTAGAAAGAGGCTAACGTCCTTAAAACCACTCCCTAATGGGACTAGAGCAAGAGTGGTATAAGTAATGACTTAATCTAATACAAATCTTTTCAAATTTTATTTGCATTTGACACTTCATTTTGACAAAGGCTTCAGGATTTTCATATTTCTAGATGTATGATGAAAATGTTTTATGGGAAAAATCAGCAAGAAGGGGTGCTTTCCACCACAAGGGATGCCCTCACAGGTCAAGCATTCCCCTATCTTGCAAGGATGGAAATCCCCTATTTTCAAGAGAGAAATAATATGCATGCATGATGTGAAACATGCAACATTCTGCTAAGGGGTTGCTAAACTTTTAATTATCTTGATTTAATGCCCAGGCTTTATGGTGAGGTTTTGAGTTGTAGAAAATTTTAATTCTGAGTTGTAGTTGGGATATAAAATTTAATTTTTTTCCTAAGAGCCTAATCGCATCCAGGCTACACATTAAAGCATCAATGTAGAAAGAAACTATAAGAGGCATGCAATTTCTAATGAGCAATATAAAGAAATCATCAAACAATTTATAAAGCTAGCACAATAGAATACAAGGTCAAATGCCGCCCTAAAAGAAAAATGGGTAGCCAAGCTCTACCCTTATACAACCAGGATTACAAAAGAATAATTACAATTAAGGATTAATACATGCTATGGGGGTCTTCATCTTCATTCTTCATGTCTCATTCATTTCTTCATATCTCCATTTGATTTAATTTGCTCCACTTCAAAGGCATCACATGGCCTCCCAGGACAAAGCCCTCTAGCCACTCATCCTTATCCCCAATACACTAATCCTAATTACATTATAAAATTTAAATGGAAAGAGTAAATCTAACTATAAAATGGAGGTTAGCTAAACATACATTCCACCAAGCAATTATATTTATAATTTGGACTTAGCACCACATGGGCCAAGCCCACTGTCTAACTTGGATTATGCTTAGGGGCTTAAGCAACATGCAAAAGAGAGCATTTATATTTATTTTTTGAGCGGCCCCTTAAGCACAAACCTTTGCAAAAGACATAATTAGGTTAATAATGACCTAACATTTAGTCTACAAACATACACCCTAACATCTAGTCTAAAATAATACATCATAAAACCAAGCATACATCAAATCATCCACCGCCCTAACATAAGACTAGAAGTGGTGACTTGATCTAATGTGTGTGTACTAAGGCTTGTGTGGTATGTCCTATCTAGGCTTTAAGATTATAGTTTTTTAAGTATAATAAGATTTGATCATGAAGGGTGGTTTCACTTTAAGTAGTTTAATTGATTTGTAAGTTTTACTTAATGTTTTCTTTTGTTTCATTTGATTTACACTTAAGAACTAAGTGTTATAAAGAGAAGGGTAGAGAGAATCACTCTCTTTTGTCCCTACCTTAAGTCATTTCTAAAGCCAATTAATTAAACAATTCTCTTTAGTGAATGGCTTATTATATATTTTAATTAATCCTAAGTTTAGGTTCACTTTAAATAAACTCAATCAATAAGAAAGGCATCTTAAGATTAATTGGATTGAATTACTATAATAGAACACATGTTTTTTTATTTCTTTCCATCATATATAGCATGCATATGATTAAGTCCTAAACATACCTATACATCTAATTTATATTTTAGCATACTTGAATGATGAATTCAAGCAAATGTATTTGGAATTGATGTTTCCTTTGGTTGAATTATTTTGTCATATTAATTTAAAGCTCTATCTAAACTCTTATGCAAAAGCATGTGCAAAGAGCTTTAAGTTACATGATTAATCAATTCAACCACTTGAACAAAGTATGAATGCATGTTTCTTTTTAATGGGATAAGGGATTTTCATTTATTAGCCAAATGTACACATAAATGTATAAGAGTTTTAAGCAAGTATGTCACCATTGTTCTACACCAAGGGAATGAGGTAGGAACCTCCTTAATTAATGTGCATCCCAGGATGTCCGGACTAATATACCCCTATCCTCTACATATGGATGTATAAGCAACTATAATAATGAGAATTATGCAAAGGTAAATTGATTTAATTAAATTATGGTTTTCATCACTAGTTGTATCACATACATACATACATACATACATACATATATATATATATATATATATATATATATATATATATATATATATATATATATATATATATATATATATATATATATATATATATATATATAAGAATTTAAAGTTGGTAGAAAGCCATTATTTTGTATTAAGGGAGGAGTGAGGTAGGAACCTCCTTAGGGGTACATAAAGTCGTGCATCCCTAGGATGTCTAGACTGATATACCTGCTATTCTTATATATTTGTGAGTGCACAAGCAACTATAGACATGAAAATTATACAAAAGTTGGATTCAATTTAATTTTATTTGTGTAATTGAATTAAAGCTTCATCTAAATTCTAATATCAAAAATGCATAGAAATGAAACCAAACAGGTACGTCGACATTGTTCTACACCAAGGGAGTGAGGTAGGAACCTCCTTAGGGCTACTTAAAGCCATGCATCCCTGGGATGTCCAGACTAATACACCTGTTAACATTCTTACTTATGCAAATCAACATATGAATATAAGAAAGAAACTTCATTTCATACACTAAGTTTATATTCACATGCACTTCCTATATATATATATATATAACTGAAGTCACAACACATATTCTTATTCATTAAGATGCTTTTAAAAATATGTTTGAGATTTAATAGTGATAATAGCCGCACATATTCTTATTTAAGTAAACACATACAAATTAGCATAAAGGAAATCATTTCTTAATTAATTTTTGAAAAGAATGAATATATGACTACAAGTGGCATATAACATTTTTCTATATGATTGGAAAGAAATAAAGAAACACAAGCATGTAATTTCATTCAATCCAACTAATTTTTAAGGGCAATCACATTAAACAAGCTTATTTAAAATAAACCAAAGTTTGTTAAAGTCATTTTTAATTTCATATTTGATTTGATTTATAAAATATGAAAGTGGTTTATTGGTCCTAATCTTATTCCCATATGTGAGTTAATTTGATTCAATAAAAGCAATTAGGTTGATTTTATGGATTAATTAAGTTAAGCATAGATTAAATAAATTAATTAACCTATGTCACCTTAAAGTAATCAATTAAACAATTATGAGCTAATATGATATGCAACCACATGGAAAGTAAATGGCAATGCTCTTATGAAATGAAAGGGGGCTAATGCAATTAGCTCAAAATTATTAATTAATTAAGCTTAAGGAGCTCACTTAATTACTTATTATGGTTTTCTCACATGTGAACTAACCATAATTTTATTAGCTCCTCTTTAGGTTATTGAACACCCAAAGAGCTACCCAAGAGTTAATTAAAAAGTAGATTCAATCAAATTAATTAAGTTCATCAATTATCTAATTAAATCTTAATCCTTAATCAACAATATGAAATGGACTTAAAGAAAACAAAGAGCCTCAATCCCTAAATCCTTTCAATTAGTTAATTAAAGTTTGATGATTTGGTTGGTTAATTAATTATTTAAGAGGAGGAGAAGACAATCAATTTCCCTAAACTTCATCACCATTAATAGAAAATAATAATTGAAAATTTATTTACAGTTCATTTACTTAATTATCATTAATTAAGATAAGAGAGAGTATTAAGGCTTAAATTAATCCAATTAATATTCAATAAATCCCAAGAAAAATAAAAGGAGAGGTCATCCCCTAAACATCTATGGAAAGTTTGAAAATAATTAATTATTAATCAGTAATTAGGCTAATTAAGTTTTAATTAAACCTTATTAAGCAAAAATTATTCATAATAATAATTAATAATAATTTTAATGGATTCTCTCTAAATACCTTTAAAATGAGCCCTCATTTGTATTTTTGGAGCTTTTTTATAATTAGTTATGAATTCTAAAAGTTTTAGCACTAAAAAATGATTAATTAACCTAATTAACCTCATAATCCCATCGGTGCCACATGGCTGCTGATGCGGCGTGCTTTCCATGTGGTGCGATAAGATTGGTTATTTAAGTTATCACATCCAATGCCAACGTGATGGTGGCGAAGCGCTTTCATGGGTTAGATCGACGCCATGATTGCGGTTCCAAAGGAGAAAAGAGGGGTTCTATGTGTGATCATATTAGGACCATTCATTTTGATCATGCAGAATGGACAATCCCTGATCTATCTCCTCCCGAGCAGCAAGAGATGGATACTATCCGTCGATTGTCACTTGATCCGAGCTCACCTGAGCTCAGATGGAGATCAAATTGATCCCACACCTTTGAGGAAGAACAACAAACACATCCAATGATGGAGATCGCACAAGATGCAAGTTTCCTTAACAAAGGACCAACCTATTTTAAGCTAAGGATCAATTTTAATGGCATACCTCCCCGAAGCTTATGACCGGCAGTTCCAATAATTGAGGAAGCTTCGTTTGGCAGAAATAAAGCCCTGTTGAGCCACATGAGCTTTGATTTGGTATGTTTTGCTTGAAAGACCAACCCACGACATGTAAGCAATTGGCTTTGATCGAACTCCACCCTCCAGCCATTAGAAAGCTTGGGAAATAATTCATTTTAGCTCATTTAAGTCCAAGGATGGTGTGTGCAAAGTTAATTACTCTTTGGTTGTGATATGGGGAAATGACAATCGTTGGTTTTCTCTCCTATTTTTATTTTATGCAAAATCGAGAATGGGAAATTTAGGGAGCTCAGGAAATGCAAGGGTAAGCTCTGGGATCTCTCTCCTTGGTTATTAAGGTTATATCGAGTGTGGGTGTGTGTGTTTGAGTGAGAATGAGAAGGGTACACCCCCTCCTTCCTTGGCTTGGATGATGATGATTATTTCAGCTTTTTGATCAAATGGTCACCATGGGGAGCTCAGATTTGGTAGAGAATCTTTACACTTGGCCTCTCATGAGTCGAGGAAGGTGTGAGAGTGGCTGCCATGGGAGTAGTGGTGTCCTTGGTAGTTTGAAATGCTCCAATGGGAATGGAGAGGTGATTTCACCTCTCCATGAGTCATGGCCGAGCCAACCACCCTTGGGTCATGTCAGCCATAGTCCTTGGTGTATGAATGGGTGACAAGTGGCCAAGGAGAGGAAATGACCAAAAGTGCAAGTGTCTTATCTCATGGGATGCCTTAGACCCAAGTGTAAAGCTATCTTTTGGCTATGGGTTTGATTTGGGCAATTTGAAATGGGTCAAAAGTGGGTTATCCCAAATTTCAAGTGGTTTGGAGTTTTTTTGGTTTGATTTGGCTTAATTTGATCTATTTAAGTCAAATTGGGTTAGGTTGGGTCAAGTTAACTAATTTATCAAATTGGGTTAGGTTGGGTCAAGTTGACTAATTGGTCAAATTGAATCAAACCAAGGGTTGGTTCAAGTTCACATGACTATTTGGAGTGTGTTGGTGTCATTGGTTTGATTCAATTTGCTTTGAATTTGATTTTGGCTCTTTTGGATTCATATAGGTCAAATGGGTCAAGATGACCAATTTGACCAAATTATTATTGGCTTGGGTTGGGTGTTGGTTCAAGTTCAATTAATTGAAAATGATTTTGCTTTGGATTGAATCAATTTGGATTTAATTTGATTTTGGCCAATTTGACTCTTTAGGTCTATTTGGGCTAAGAAAGGTTAGGTTGACCAATTGGTCAAATTAGGCTCAATAATGGCTTTGGTCAAGTTCAATAATCAATTTGGAATGAACTTGAACTATTGGTTGCAATCAATTTGGGTTGGATTGTGATTTGACCTATTTTGGCTTTTTAGGCCAAATTTGGGTCAACTTAGGTCAAAAAATTAAACTTGGTTTGGCTTAATTAAGGTTTGGTCATGTTCAATCATTGATTATGAATTGGTTTGATCAAAGGTTTTAGTCAATTTGGCATATGGTGTGTTTTGGCTAGTTTAGGTTTCATTTGGGCTAAAGGTGGACTTGGTCAATGGTTGATTTGGTTTGACCCAATTCAAGATAATTGATTAACCTAGGATGATTGTTGATCATGATATGAGGTTTGGATGGGCTTAGTTCAATCCAATTTGGGTTGGATTAGAATTAATCTCAAAAGGGTCTTTAAGTCACTTTGGGTCAACTGGACCTAAATGGGTCAATTGGCTTGATCATGGCTTGATTCAAGTTTAGTTGAACTCACATATGAACTTATGACTGAAATATAAATCCAAATGCAATTGGTTTGGAGTCAAATGGATTTTGGTTCACATGGGCTTGACTTGAGTTGACTTGGATTTTGTTTGATAATTGTAGTTTATGTTTATATTTGGAACAATAATTGAAGGAATGATTGAATCATGAAGAAATCCATGGGTTTTGAATTGATTTGGGTATCATTTAGTCAAGTTCAAGAAATTGGATAAAAAGGTTGAAATTGAAATTTTGATTTGATTTGGGTTTGATTTTGGCTATTTGGATTTACATTTAATTTATATTTTGGAATATAAATGGTTCATGAGAAAATCACTTGAGTTTGGAGTGATTTCAAATCAAATTTGACCAAGCTTATGGGTGTAGGTCAAAAGGGCTAAGAAAGGAAACCTATTTAGTTTGATTTCATTTTGGTCATTGGGAGGTAGATTTAATTTATATTTATGAATATAAATGAAGGAACAATTTATTTATAAAGAAATCAATTGAGTTTGGGATAGTTTGGATTGAGATTTGACTAAGCTTATAATAGTGGTTCATAAGACTTATGAGGGAAATTTTATACTGGATTTAATTTGAGATTGATTTGTTTTGTTTAGAATTGAATTATGACTTGATATTGATTTGATATTAAATTGATATTTGAGAAAATCAATTGAATTGGGTTTGATTTGAATTTTCTTAAGGCTAAGTCCATAAGATGAAATCAAAGGGCTTAGGAAGGGTTTGATCAAGGGCTTCAATCATTTAGCATGGAATTTGATTTATGATTTAGAGTTTGAATTAATATTTGAATTTGAGGTTTGGTTTGAGAAGGAAAGCATGGGTTTGGTTTAGGTCATAGGGTAGGTGGTAAGTTTTCCTAAGTCCCTAAGGCATAACATATTCCTATGGCTAAGCATTCTAAGTCTATAGGCTTAGGTTAAGTGTTCACCTATTCACTAGAAATTTCTTAAGACTAAGGAGTTCTTAGTATCTACAAGAGTCTTAGATCTATGATGATAAAGTTGAGAGCTCACTCCAGAAGTGAGGTCAACAAAAGGGCGCCCAAAAGGTGTGGTGTAATTGACAAGGCACACCGCACGTATTGGTGTTGATCGAGGCGATCAACAACATCAGAAGGATCACAAGCACTAATAGAAATGATCTACTCCTAAACCTGGTATGTGGAAGGAATCAAGATCTTGGTGCAATGCAACTCAACTTATGCCAAGGGCACAAGAGAGGAAGTATGGGTCCACTGAGGGATCAAGCATGTGAACCTTCCACTAGGGAAGCAAGTTCAGATTATCCGTAGAGGATAAGGGTTTTCAGTTGGTTTGACATGATTTGGGGAGGAAATATCTATTATGGATAAGTGCATGAACCTTCCATTGGGGAAGTAGGTTCAGGTTATCCACTAAGGATAGAGGTTTAATTTTATAAGGGCTTCACTAGAGAGAGGATGTGATTTGCACCTCACTACGGAGAAATTTGATTTGGTTTAATTGGTGAGCATCCATTGGGGAAGAGAATTTGAATTTATTTGTTGGCTTATAATTTGAGGCGCCACTGAGGGTGAGGATATGAATTAGTTTTGGAGGGCACATCTACTGGAGATATGAGCTCGGATCCACTAGGGATAAGGTGGATTTAATTTGGATTCCACTAGAGGGAGGATGGTGATTTGAAGAAATGGACTCTGTCGGTGTGTGATGGATCTACTAAGAAGGGGCTGATTTCAGCCTTGTTCTATCTTAGATTTGCAAATCTAAAGGGATAGTCTACCAGCTACGGGGCAAAGCTAACCAACCTAAGGAGTGCCTTTCGGTGTGTAATGGTCATGTTTGGGAAGAAAGCTTGTAGACTTATAGCTTCTTAAATAAGGAACCACTGGGGTAATCTGCTGGTAGCACAACAAATCAAACTCAGCTTAAGGTGACTATTGAGTGAATGCCACTATGGACTCACATCAACTCAAAAATAGTCAGGGTTAATTTCATTTTAGATGTACCCTATTGATGTGTGGTGAATATACTAAGAAGGAGCTAATATCATCCTAGACCTATCTTAGATTTACAAATCCAAAGGAAATGTCTACCAGCCACGAAGTAGGACTAACCAACCTAAGGGTTGCCTTTCAGTGTGTAATGATCAAGTCAAGAAGAAAGCATGTAGACTTACATCCTCCAAAATAAGGAATCATTGGGCTCATCTATTGGTAGCACAACAAATCGAACCTAACTTAAGGAGACTATTTGAGTGAATGCTGCTGTAGACTCATATCGACTCAAGAATAGTCAAAATCAATTTAATTTTTGATGGACCCTATCGATATGTGATGGATCTACTAAGAAGGAGCTAATATCATCCTAGACTTATCTTAGATTTACAAATCCAAAGGAATAGTCTACCAGCCTACCAAACTAATAAGGCAGTCATCAATTTGCAATGGTCAAGTTAGGAATAAAGCTTGTAGACTTACATCAGCCAGACATGTAACCACTAGGGTGACAAGTAAGGCAGCATGTCAGCATGACCTAGAGCAGCTAATAAATGAGTGCCACAGGGGCTTTATCCCACATCAAAATAGCCTAAGATAAAAGATATGTGTTTGTTTTATATGTGATTGTGTGTAGTTTGTGTTTGTGTTGTGATGATGCAGGATAGAATGCCGCTTGGGTTCCTTACACATACCCTAAACACATCATGGCAGATTCGTAAGCAAAGATATTTTTCAACATGGAAGAGACAGAATTTGAGATGAAACAATTTTATTGATGATTGATTTAAAATAAGATTTATGGATAATATTTCTTTTGGTAGAGCCCGTTGATTGGAAGCATAGGGAACTCTCCCTTACAATTTATAGGTTGATAAGATCCTCCTTAGTAGGCATTCTCTATAGAAAAAGGGCCTTCCCAAGTGGGTTCAAACTTACCTCCCATCTTTCGATGGGCAACAACTGGTCTACTTAGAATTAAAACAAGTTATCTTACTTGAAAAGCTCTAGTACAGACCAACTTGTTATGAGCTTTAATCATTTTGGCTTTGTATAACTTGAGGTTTTGGCATGCCCGAAGGCATCTCTCCTCCAAACCTTTGAGCTCTTCTAACCACAACTTGGTGTTCTGCTCTGTTGTGATTTTACTACCCACAACTATCCTTAATGATGGGAGTTGGACTTCTAATGGTAGGACTGCTTCAGACCCATACACTAAGGAGAATGGGATAGATTGAGTTGGAGTTTGTATGTGGTATGATAAGCCCACAAGGCTTCAACTAACTGTTCATGCCACTGTCGCTTATTGTCATCGAGTGTCTTCATTAATATTTGGATGAGAGTTCTATTGAAGGCTTATGCTAAGCCATTTTCCCTCGGGTAGTAGATGGTAGAGTATCTCCAATCTATGTTATGTCTCTAGGAAAAGCTATTGATTTTAGTGCTCTTGAATGTAGTACCATTATTAGATATAATTCGTTGAGGCACTCTGAACCTATATACGATATGGTTCTTGAAAAATTAGAGCACATGCTGAGTTGTGACCTCTCTGAGTGGAATCACCTCTTCCCACTTGGAAAAATAGTCGGTGGTAGCTAGAATGAACCGATGACCCTTGAAAGAAGGAGGATCGATCAGACCCACAATGTCGGTACCCCAACACTCAAATGGCCATGAGGCTAATGTAGGATGTAGAATGTTGGGTGGTTGGTGTAAGACCACACAGTGTACCTAACATTGGTGGCATCTCCTAGCTATGTCCATGTAGTCTATGATCATCGAAGGATAGTAGTATCCTAGTCTTTTGATCTTGGCTTTCATCTTTGGACTGGATTGATGCGCTCCACATAAACCTAAATGCACCTAAGTCATGATCTTACGGGCTGAGTGTTTTTCCAAACAATATAACCACATATGATCGAAGGCCAGCCGGTATAAAGAGCCATCTTTGAGAGCGTAGGAAAGAGCTCTCTGCTTCACCTGATTGGCTAATGACTTCTCTTCAGGTAGTTTGCCTATATTTAGATAATCCATGAATGGTTACCTCCAATCTGACTTCTCATCCTTTTCGATAATGACAACCTCCCCTTTATAATAGAGTCTCTCGATGAGTTTAGTGTCAATAAGAGATAAGACTTGTCTATTTTGGACCTTTATTGGTATGGACTTATCTTCTGGACATGCCAACTCTTTGGCAAGCTTGGCTAATGCATCTACTACTGTGTTCTCCTTGAGGAATCTTATAAATGGTAACCTCTAGGATTTGGGACAACAACTCCATGGTGTACTTATGGTAGTGATGCAGCTTTAGCTTCAGAGGCTTGTAGGACTTAGTGTTTTGGTTGATAATTATGAATCCCTAAAGATGTTGATACTCTGGATGCATAGTATAATGGCTAACTCCAGATCGACAATCAGAGCCTTATATTTGGCTTTGTTGTTGGAGCATGGATTGGACAGATGATATGAGAATCTCATCACATCTCAGTCCATAGTTAGGAGAACTATTCTTACCCCTGCCTTTCTTGGAAGAGTTGATCGTAATTCTTCTCCTTTTTGAAAGGAAGCCGCATCATCAAAAATACATCTCCTAGTGATGAATGTTAGTGCCCCATAAGTTCATGATTTGTTCATCGGGGAGGTCATCACTAAGCTGGGAATCAGTAGGAAGTGGGTGTGCTGCTAAGAAATCAGCTAGTGCTTGTCCATCCACTGCACAGAGGGGTACGAAAGTGATGTCAAACTGTAACAAAATTATGGAGCAACGTGCCAATCGGCAAGATAGTATTAGCAGTGTCATGAGATATTATAGTGGATTGATCCTAGAGATCAGATTCTCCTTATGAGAAAGCATGTAATGTCATAGCTTTTGGGATGCAAAGATTAAAACTAGGTAGTGCTTTTAAATAGGTGGATAGTTTGCCTCAGTAGGGATTAGATGACAACTGAGATAGTAGAGTGCATTTTCTTTCCCTTCATCATTAGTTTTGGTCAACAAAGCACTAAGGGAGTCATCTAATGCAGTAGTATATAGGATAAGTGGCTTGCTCGGGATAGGGAATGCAAGAACTAGCGACATCATTAGGTAGTGCTTGATGTCTTTAAAAGCATGCTAACACTTATCATCCCACTTGAACTTGGCAACCTTTTTGACAAGTACTAAGAATGGCTGGCATCTTCTTGAAAGGTTGGAAATGAAGGACCTTAGATACACCAAATGCCCTTGAAATGATCTTAGTTGAGTTAGACTTTTAGGGGGTAGCATTTCTAATATCACTTTGATCTTCTCCTGATTGATTTCTATTCTGCGGTGCCAGACAATAAACCCAAGGAATTTTCTTGAAGCTACTCCGAATGCACACTTCAAGGGATTCATTTTAAGGTTAAATTTTCTTAACTGTTTGAAATCAACTCTCAAGTTAAAGAGATGGTTTTCCTTTTCATTACTTTTGACTACAAGATCATCAACATAACATTCAATCTGATGATGAATAAGTTCATTGAAGATCCAAGTCATGGCCCGCTGGTATGTAGCACTGACATTTTTAAGGATGAAATGCATGACCCTATAATAATAGATTCCAATCAGGGTTTGAAAAGTAATATTTTCTCATCCTCGAGGCCATCTTAATTTGGTTGTAGCTTGATGACCCATCCATGAAAGAGAAGCTTGCATGAGATGAGGCAATGTCCATCATCTGTTTTGGGA
Organism: Cymbidium sinense; assembly: GCA_021442155.1. Lineage (NCBI taxonomy): Eukaryota > Viridiplantae > Streptophyta > Magnoliopsida > Asparagales > Orchidaceae > Cymbidium > Cymbidium sinense. Next base: position 13,396,850 of record CM038222.1, read on the forward strand.
TTGATAGTGGAAATTCATCTTTAGGTCATCCCTTATTTAGATCCCTAAAATTGATGTGAATTTGGCCATTATTTTTCTTAACTAAAATGACACTAGCCAACCAGGCAGGATATTTTTCTTCTATAATAAAACTTACATCAATCTATTTCTTAACTTCAAAAATGACATGTTGTTTAATGTCTAATTGCATTCGTCTAGGAGGTTGCTTCATAGGGTTAGCACTAAGCTCTATTGCTAGTTTGTGGACTGCTATGTTAGGAGATAAACTAGGCATATCTTCATAACTCCATACGAGGCAGTCCTTAAACTCAGTCAACAGCCTAACTAAGTCATTGGTTACTTCTTCATTCAACAAGAAGATGATGTATATTGGATGTGGTTTCTTTTATTCTTAAGTTGATTTCTTTGAGTTCATCGATGGTTGATCTGATCTCTTCTTCAAACTCTGGTGGTGCATCACGGACTTCAAACTCATTTGGATCATCTGAAGTTTTTAAACACACCTCCTCATATAAGTTAGTATGATTTGAAAAGAACATATCAGACTCCAAATGATTGGTGAAGACTATGCAATGGTTGTCATCATCGACTGGACCCACTGTGCTGAATCTTAGTCCAAGTCTTGATTGAAGATGTTTGCTTCAGTTATCACATAGCCTTTCAAAGTAGTATGACCTCTATTTATACCAAGTTTGTGGGATTAATCCATTCTTTGCTAAGTTAAGAACACAAGGAAAGTACCAATCAAAAGTAAATTGTATTATATCTTTATATGAATCATCCTTAAGTTCAACATCAGCTTCCTGACTTGAGGATGATGCTCCCAACAAAAGCCTCTTTGGCTTGACATCTATAGATGACTTGAGGGGCCTCCTTAACAACAAAACCCTCAACTTTCTGAGAGGAGAGTGGGGTTAGAGCTAATGTTCCCAACCATTTCCTAATTATTCAACATAATATTGACTCGTATACATTCATGTTTTGCTTGGAGGCCTGATCTTCATCACTGTCTAGCTCAAACGTCACCTCCAATGGGACCTGTTGAGAGGGGTTGATTGTCATGCTAACCACATGAGACTCATCCTCCGAACTGGATTCCAAATATATATGGATAGTAGGGGTACTCTTAAGAGTTAGAACATAGCTCTCACTGGCTGGCCACCAACAAGGATGTCTTCCACCTCTGGAACTGCCTTTGAATCTGCCTCTTCCTCTACCTGGTGAAGGTCAAGTCATCCTACCCATGTGTTCATATGGAGGAATGAATTGTGGGTGGAATCTAACTTCAGGCTCTACCTCTTCCTTAGTGTTTGATTCTCACTCACTTATATTTTCTTTGTCTTTTTCTTTATCATTTTCTTTTTCATTTTTCTTTTCTTTTTCTTCTCTTTTTCTTTTTCTCTTATTTTTGTACATTGACCAAGTTTTTGATAGTAGATATTTTGTGATTTTAAGGAAGATAGTAGGTCGCATCCTCATATATCTCGACCTCTCTAACTAATAATGGCTTCAAGTCTGCTTTGACACACTATTTGATTCCACCTCTTCAAAATTTGATGCACTGATGTAGAGAGGATGGAACCATCTTGTTGTCATGTATCCAACCCCTACTGAGAAAAGCAGTGAAAGATGTATCCAAATAAATTATGTAGAACTTGGCCTCTATCTTCTTGTTATCTATCTCTAATGGAAACTCTACGGAGCTTAAAGCCCTCTCACCTTGCTCAGTGAATCCTCTCAACATCATCCGATCTCCTTAGAGTTTGGAGATGTCAATCCTCAAGTAGGTAAGGGTCTTTAAACTCATAATGTTCACTGATGCACCTGAATCAACTGACACCCTGGAGAGTCTAAATCTGCCTATTTCCATTGTGATGTAGAGGGGATGGTTGTGATCAATTGTCCCCAAAAGATAATCAATTGTCCCCAAAAGAAGGTCTTCATCAATGAATGTAACTCTATGGTCTTCTCTTAAATAACATGCCTCCTCTCCAATAATGGTTAGCTGAGCTAAGCATATTTTTGGATTGAGAAGGGTTTTGATCAATGACTCCCTCTTCTCTTTGGATAAGATAAGGGCATCAGAGATGCTTAGCTTAGCTGAAAACTTTCTCAGGTGAGCGAGGACATTATAGTCAACTCTGGGCTGGTCCTCCACAAGCATATCAATAGGCGGAGCATCCTGTGGAGAGGCTACTTGATCGTTAGAACCAATGACTTGCTTACCCTTATCCTGAGGTGCTACCCTAGGAGGTAGAATTTTGTCATTGCGAAGGTTGACTTCAATGACTTCATGAGATGTTTTAGTCGAAAGTTCTACCTTCAAGTTCACCACCTCCTTATGGGATCATCGAGTTGGATGACAAATCAATCTCAATGGGAGAACCCGATGATTAGAATGGGTAATCTAAATCTAAATTATAAGAGGAATGATCAAAACTAGAGTTATTATTTTTAATTAGACTCGAAGAGTTTTCTATAGGAATAAACTCAGGAAAATCATCAAAAGTGACACAAATATAAGTGGAATCACCTCGCTTCATTAATTTCTTAGATTTGGATGGAGGTACAAAATACAAATCAGCTAAAGTAAGTGGATTAAGAGACTTGGCACTCGCTCCATCGATACAACATGGATGCTAGAAGGAGAGGCGGATATTATAATAGCTGTGCAAAGAGTCTAGAGGCTGGTTGGTTGTCTTCTTTGTCTTATCGGAGTAAAGTCTATCTTGTTGAGCTCTACCTTGCTTGAGTTATCCTTGCAAACCTTCCTTAGAGTTGGAGGTTTGAGCTGCCTCAAGCACCTACAAGGGTAGTTTCCTAATCTTAGAAATTATTTTCTTGGAGTTTTGAGATAGGAAGATATCCCTACCTTCCTTTGTCTTAAGCGGATCGCATGTATCCCCAAGGATTACTCAAATAGAACTAGAAGGTTATTCTAATAGATATTCTTTGGTGATGACAACGACACCTGACTCGTAGATACACTCAAGCCAATCCTTAAAGGTAATGTAATCTTCTAATACATGGTCTAACATGTGGTGGTAGGGCCAATAGTTTGGATCATGACTCTTGCCCACTTCCTCCGGCTTCTTAGGCTTTGGCAGCTAGAAATCAAGCTTCTTTAAGAGATTCTTAGAGATCTTTCTAACTACCCCTCTCTTGAATGAATAAGGTTTATTCAATCTATTAATAAGAGTAAGTAATAGCTACTTGGTGGTTGGTAAGAATCTTTGTTGCTGATGCTGATAAGGAGGCAGCGATGGTGGCCAGTATGATGACCGAGGTGGTGGAAGATGAGGTGGAGGAGGAGGATGCTGAGCTCGAGGCCTATCTAACTAAACCCTTGCTGGATGCTTCTCTTTAGCAATTGTTGTGACTACTCTTGGCTTCTTCTTAAATGCCCTCTGAGGTTTGGGCTTGGCTAACTGGTCTTGGAAAAGGCAATTGTTTGGCTTCCTCTTGTAGACTAGTCACCTTGTTGATTAATTTCTTGAAGGTTTTGATTGTAAAACCCTTGAGCATAAAAGTAACTGGGCCATCAATGTTCTTTAGGAGAATCTCTATGGCATGCTGTTTAGACAGTTGTGGTTCACATTTCATACTCAGGTTTTGCCACCTGAGAATGTAATTAACAAAGGACTCTTTGGAAACTTATGTCGCTACTACAAGATCGCCTATAGTAACCCTTTAATGAGCTCTAGAAAACCTCTTGATGAAGAGGTGCTCCAACTCAGCAAATATCTTTATCGAACTGTTGGTCAATTCGGCATACCAATCGAATGTAATACCCACTAAACTACTAACAAATAATCTAAAAAGAAGCGAGTCACTACTACTAGTGTTGCAGTAACCGAATGCAAAATGTGCAATATATTGGTGAGGGTTCCCACTGCCATCAAATATTTTGAAAAAAGGAGGCATGAAACCCTTAGGATATTATCTCATATTCCTCCGTAGGGTCTACCCTTTAGAATAGATGAGCCACCTCAGGCTTGAGCCAATGCTTCCCTCACCTATTGTTCCCCCATGTGTTTGATATTTTTCTCATGCATGGAAGTACTATCCACCACCTTCCTATGCAAGCTACCACTATTTTCTTCTATGGGAATGCATCAAGGATGATCTGAGGTATGTGCTAACTGTGCTCTCTAAGCTACTATGAGAGAAGGTTGTGAAACTAGGGCTAAGTTCTGCAATGCTAAAACTATTGCCATTAACTCTTCAATTTTCTTCCCCATCTTCTCAATGTGATCATCTCTCTATTTAAGCTAGTGAAGGAGGTGTTAAGTGAAATGTATGACATCATCCTCTTCAACCATAATACCTTCCTAACTTTGCTGGTCTCTATGGAGGGAGCTCCTAGTATAGACTATGTGGACCTCAGCCTAGTCCTCCAACAAATCATCCTCATCAGGGTCAAAACTGACCTTACCCTTATCCTGATCAGAGAAATCACTCTCGAAAATCTATCTCTTATCCACAAAATACTGTGCTAGAATGTCAACTAAGGAACGACCTAATTGTGCTGGCATGAACACTCATGGCTGACCGGTAGTAGGGCTATGCTCACTTATAGAAATGCATCTAACATTGCTTTCCACTGGAGCGTTATCTCTTGGAGGACTATGCTCGAAAGAAGATACATGCTCATGACTGACTATCAGCGGAGTGCTATCTCTAGAGGGATCTATTGCCAAAGGGACTGCAAAATTGTCTCCCCCCCTCATCTTTTACTACAGTATGGTGGAGGTGGTGGAATGACTACAACACTCTTGGGTCATCATTCCTTCTTCACCATAGTTGAATTGGAAGGTCAAGAAGGAGAGTTCAACCTCACCTCAATGGGTGGAGTAGATGGAATAAGACCCTGAGGACATAATCGAATAACCAACAGGGCTTTCTTCTCCCTCGATGATGTTATCTTCTGTGCCTTAACCAATACTAAGGATGCTAGAACATGCACTAGTGAAGACGAATGATGAGCAAAGTGGTGTGGTGGATACACCGGCTATTGGTTGGTAGGAGCTCTCCTCTAGCAACTGATTGTGCCTGTGAGTACTATACTTTCAATATGGTCGACTCTGGTAGCTTGCTGACCTAGGAAATCCACAAGAGTAGAGGCTGTCAACTACTGGGCATATTTCCTCCTCTCCCTCCTATTTTCTTATACTACCACTCAGGCCTCTATGTATCTACTTCTGTGTATCTAATCCCTAATGCTCTTATATATCAAAGACCTCAAGTCAAACAATGCGCCAGACTCCGAGCATCCATGGGCTCTACCTATCTAGCAAATAACTGAATGTAATCTAGCATTGGGCCTCCTCATCTCCCTAGCTAGTTCCTCATAATGTGTTGGTGGTGAAGGTGATGCTGCAATCATCCTATATTCCTCCTCTCCATCTGAGCTTAAGAGAGGATAAAACTTATTATCACTACGTAAGAGGGAGATCACCCAGGGTGAACCCTCTTCTACAACATGGGATGCTACCTCTGCCTCTACCGTTGCTCACTCATGATGCCGTTTAATCTTCCAACTCTTATTATTGCACTGAGTATGGGTGTGTTGAGCAGGGCAGGAGCTGGAACCTATCTCGAAGGTAAGGGGGACTATCTCAGAGGCCAAGATGGCCTTCCCCTTTGAGGGGACCAAAGAGGAGGTGTCAGCCCTCATCGGGGAAATAGGATTAGCAACTAATAAAATAGATAGGGGAACCACTGACATTGCTGGTTCCACCACTGGAATTGGTCATACTGAAGCTACTATTCTGACTATGGGGACCTCTACTGCCTTCCTCTTTAGTGGAGGAAACTCAGAGTCAGAATACATGTCAAGGAGAATGAGTGGCATCTGCCCCGCCACCTTCTCCTTATTGACTGTTGTGAGGACTGTGGCCTCACAAGTAATTCGTATAGCCTCAAATGCACAACCAAACTGAATCTAATGCAAAATAGGCAAGGTGAGCTTGACCAGATCTAAGGCAAAAGTCAAGACCAGACGGGAAGGAAAACAAAAACTTACTAGGAGCCAAGTGTACTGAGCTGAGCTGAATAGAAACTAACTAAGTTGAAACTCTGCATTTGTTGAAAACATAACTAAATTAGTCTCTCTTACTTTGGCATTCACCTTCAAAAATAAATTCTAGACTTGATTTGGAAATTTGAACCTACACTCAACAAATTTAGTTATGTTAAGTGGGGCTCATTGGAGAGATTATGATATGTGATGAGAGTCTTTACCATATAATTTAGATTTAGAACCCATACTCAACCAGTGTAAGTAGGTTGGGCAGGGTTCAAATATTTGGAGAGACCTTTGAAGATATTTGTGTTGTGTATCTTGTTTGAAATTTTGATTTGAAAAACCTTTACTTCACAAATTTAGGTATTCTAAGAAAAGGCATTAATTTTGAGTTTAGAAATTCTAATGATTGATTATGTTTGTGATATACGTTGATTTGATTTGAAAATCCTAAACCCTAAACCCTAAACCCTAAACCCTAAACCCTAAACCCTAAACCCTAAACCCTAAACCCTAAACCCTAAACCCTAAATAAAAACTAAATAAACTAATAAAATTAATAATAATAACTAATAATAAACATAACTTGAAGATATTTGTGTTGTGTATCTTGTTTGAAATTTTGATTTGAAAAACCTTTACTTCACAAATTTAGGTATTCTAAGAAAAGGCATTAATTTTGAGTTTAGAAATTCTAATGATTGATTATGTTTGTGATATACGTTGATTTGATTTGAAAATCCAGTTTTTTCCTTAACAAATTTGGTATGTTAAGTAGAGGCCAAATGTGTTTGATATGTGTTTGAAAATGAGACTCTCACTTAACAAATTTGGTATGTTAGGAGGAAGTCAAGTGTATTTATGATTTGAAAATGAGGCTCTTACTTAAGAAATTTGGTATGTTAAGTAGGAACCAACTGTGTTTATGATTTGAAAAATGAGATTCTCACTTAACAAATTTGGTATGTTAAGTGGGAATCAAATGTGATATGATTTGTTTTTAAAAATGAGACTCTCACTTAACAAATTTGGTATGTTAAATGAGAGCCAAATATGATTGTGATTTGTATTTTGAAAATGGGACTCTCACTTAAAAAATTTTGTATGTTAAGTGGAAGCCAAATGTGATTTGATTTATATTTTGAAAATGAGACTCTTACTTAACAAATTTGGTGTGTTAAGTGGGAATCAAATGTGATATGATTTGAAAAATGGGATTCTTACTTAACAAATTTGGTATGTTAAGTGGGAATTAAATGTGATATGATTTAAAAATGTGGTTCTTACTTAACAAATTTGGTATGCTAAGTAGGAATCAAATGCGATTATGATTTGTTTGAAAGAGTGGAAATATATTTAACAAATTAGAGTATGTTAAATAGAGTTCAATTTATTTTTGTGAATTTTTGAGACTCTCATTTGACAAATTTGGGTATGTCAAATGGAGTCCAAAATATGTCTTGATTTCATGTGTGTGATTTTTAGCTTTTGAAAAGATGGAAACTTCAACTCTAGCATATGTGAGATATGTTAAGCGAAGTTTCAATTTTATGCTATGATTCAATATGAAAGTAGAATCTTCATTCAACAAGTTTGAGTATGTTGAATGAAGATGGCCATTTTCAAACATGTGCTTTTGAAAATGGAGAAAACTCTAACTCTAGCATATGTGAAATATGTTAAGTGGAGTTTCAAATTTCATTATATGATTTTATTTGAAAATAAAATCTTCATTTAACAAATTTGGGTATGTTGAATGAAGGTGATCATTTTCAAAAGTGTGCTTTGAAAAGAGACTCCAACTAACATATGTGAAATATGTTAAGTTAGTTTCAATTTTATGCTATGATTTTATTTGAAAATAGAATCTTCAATCAACAAGTTTGGGTATGTTGAATGAAGATAACAACTTTCAAAATGATGCTTTTGAAAAATGATTTTGATTTTGATTTTGAAAAGATCCTCCATGTAACAATCATAGAGATTGTTAGATGAGGTTTGGTTATATGAATTTTGTGCTATTCGAAAATTTCTTATGAATTTTGTGCAAGATCTTTTATTATGTGAATTTTAAAAAAGTGTTTTTGGAAAGTAGTATTTTACAAAAGAGTTTACTTTCTTAAATATAAAATGAACCTTGCCTCACCAAGCTAGTGCTAAGGAGGTTCTAAATTTTAGTCATCTCCTTTTATTAGTTAATTTTATTTTTCACCTATTGGGGGACACAATAAAGGGTTCCAGCACCTATAAGAAGTGAGGTCCTAAAACCTAGAGGAAGTTGGATAGCTTTGCCTAAGAATGAAGTAAGCTAAGTCCCAATAGAAGGAAAGATAGTCTTGGACTTATATGAAATGCAAGTCCACTATCGATGCTTCGAGATAATAATTTTCTACTCGATATGGAGAAAGGAACCCTCCCTAGCAAAGTCACTAGAAAAATCTATGACGTATATTTTTCATTATGTGCATGGGGACACCACACAGATCTAAAGGTGTACTTATTGAGGTGTTCAAGTGTGACATCAAGGAATGGTGCGCTATTTTGAAAGATAGAAATTATCACCCTATAATGGACCTAATCACCTAATAAGGACTCCAAAGGAATGATGGGTCTTCGAATATACCAGAGATTTTTCCCCTAGTTTATATAGCTAAATAAAGCACGATTTATTTAAACTGAGTTCTAAAATTTCCTATGGAGGCAAGCCCCCAAAGTTAATTACATCTTAAGGAAGATGAGTTCCTTAAGAATACTCTTGATTAAACTACGCAATTATTATCTCCAAAGATTTCGAACATAGGACTATCAATAAGTTAGCTATGTTTGGAAAATTAAGTGGGATAGATAAAAAAGAGAGACTTATTATCGAAGCAAAAAGGAGATGAACAGGGGATGCTCATGATACTAGGAAACCTAGTTAACATTCTAATCTATCCCATGGTTGGGCTTTATATATTTGAAATTGAAGAGATTATGTATTTTGAGTTAAAATTTATTAGATGGCTAGGACTTATAATCCCACAATACAGGAAATGCCTAAGAGGTGAAGATTTATTTTTGTAGCCTGAAGGAAACAGATACCTCAGATCCTAAATCTAGGGAACTTTAGTAAGAACCAAAGTGTGACCTAAATCTAAGTGAATATGGGTATATGGTTTACCTCCATAAGAGAGTATAAACCACTCAACTACTAGACTTATATCCACCTAGAGTGGCAGCCATCTAACTCCTACACTTTAAAACTAGGTAGGAAAGTCTTATGTTTTTGCAAGATAATTAGGTTGTTATTATTTAAAAAGAGGTTAAAGCCCTTAAACCCACTCCCTAATGAGACTAGAGCATGAGTGGTATGAGTAATGACTTAGTCTAATAAAAACCTTTTCAAATTTTATTTGTATTTGATACTTCATTTTGACAAAGGCTTCAAGATTTTCATATGTCTAGATGTATGATGAAAATGTGTTATGGGACAAATCAGCAAGAAGGGGTGTTTTCCACCATAAAGGATGCCCTCATAGGTCAAGCATTCCCCTATCGTGCAAGGATGGAAATCTCTTATTTTCAAGAGGGAAAGAATATACATGCATGATGTGAAACATACAACATTCAGCTAAGGGGTTGCTAAATCATTTAATTATCTTGATTTAATACCAAGGCTTTATGATGAGGTTATGAGTTGTAGAAAATTTTAGTTCTGAGTTGTAATTGGAATGGAAAAATTAAATTTTTCCTAAGAGCCTAATCGCATCCAGGACACACATTAAAGCATCAATACAGAAAGAAACTATAAGAGGTCAGTGCGGTTAGGTACCATTGTACAACCCAAAAAGAAAAATGGGTAGCCAAGCTTGACCCTTATATAACCCAAATTACAAAAGAATAATTACAATTAAGGATGAATACATGCTATGGGGGTCTTCATCTTCATTCTTCATGTCTCCTTCATTTCTTCATATCTCCATTTGATTTAATTTGCTCCACTTCAAAGGCAACACAGGGCCTCCCAGGACAAAGCCTCTAGCCACTGCTCAACTTTATCCCCCATAATATTAATCCAAATTCCTATTTGCAAAATTACATTTAAATGGAAAGAGTAAATCTAACTACACCTGCAAAATGGAGGTTAGCTAAAAATACATTCCACCCAAGTAATTATATTTATAATTTAGACTTTGCACCATGAACATGGGTAACCAAGCCTAACTATCCTAACTTGAATTATGCTTAGGGGCTTAAGCAACCTGGAAAAGACAACATTTATATTTATTTTTTGAGCAGTCCCTTAAGCATAATCCCCTACAAAAGACATAATTAGGCTAATAACGGTCTAACATCTAATCTATGAAACATACACCCTAACATCCAATCTAAAACACTACATCATAAAATCAAACATACATGAAACCATGCACCACCTTAACATAAAACTAGAAGTGGTGACTTGATCTAATGTGTGTGTATTAAGTCTTGTGTGGTATGTCCTAACTAGGCTTTAAGGCTATAGTTTCCTAAGTATGAAGAGATTTGATCATGAAGTGTGGTTTCACTTTAAGTGGTTTAATTGATTTGTAAGTTTTACTTAATGTTTTTTTTTTTGTTTCATTTGATTTACACTTAACAACTAAGTGTTATAAAGAGAAGGAAAGAGAGGATCACTCTCTTTTATCCTTACCTTTAGTCATTTTTAAAGCCAATTAGTTAAACAATTCTCTTTAGTGAATGGCTTATTACATATTTTAATTAATCCTAAGTTTAGGTTCACTTTAAATAAACTCATTCAATAAGATAGGCATCTTAAGATTAATTAGAATGAATTACTATCACATAACACATGTTTGATTATTTCTTTCCATCATATATGGCATGCATATGATTAAGTCCTAAACAGACATATACATATAATTTATATTTTAGCATACTTGAATGATGATTGCAAACAAATGTATTTGGAATTGATGTTTCCTTTGGTTGAATTATTTTATCATATTAATTTAAAGCTCTATCTAAATTCTTATGCAAAAGCAAGGGCAAAGAGCTTTAAGTTACATGATTAATCAATTCTACCACTTGAACAAAGTATGAATGCATGTTTCTTTTTAATGGGAAAAGAGATTTTAATTCATTAGCCAAATGTACACACAAATGTATATGAGTTTTAAGCAAGTACGTCACCACTGTTCTCCACCAAAAGATTGAGATAGGAACCTCCTTAGGGCTACTTAAAATCGTGCTTCCCTGGGATTTCCAGACTAATATACCTGCTATCCTCAGATACATATGGATATATAAGCAACTATAAGAATGAGAATCATGCAAAAGTAGAATTGATTTGATTTCCGGACTTATAACCGCCTGAAGTGGGCAACTAACTCCTCCTATGATTTAAAACCATGTAGTCTAGTCTTATGAATTGTAAGATAGGGTAGTTATTTAATTAGAATGAGACTAAAGTCCTAAACACACTCCCTAAGAGACTAGAGCATGAGTGGTATGAGCATATGACTTAATCTATAGATGCAAAATCTTTTCAAATTTTATTTCATTTTTGACACATCATGTTGATAGAGGCTTTAAGATTTCTTATGCATAAATGCATGATGAAATAGGTTATGGGTCAAATCAGCTAGAAGGTGTTCTCCACCACAAGGGATTCCCTCACAGGTCAAGCATTCCTTTATCATGTAAGGATGGAGATCCTTCATGTTCAAGATAGAAAGAATATGCATGCATGATGTGAACCATACAACCATACAGCTAAGGAGTTGCTAAATTTTTTAATTATATTATTTATTCCTTAGGCTATATGAGTTTATGAGTTGTTTAAAATTTATCTATGAGTGATTAGTTGGGTAGAAAAGTTATTTTTATCCTTAGAGGCTAATCATATCCAAACCACACATTAAAGCATCAATCATTTAAGAAACTATGAAAAGCATGTTGTCCTAATGTACAATGTAAACATAACATAAAATAATTATATGAACTATCATAAAAGAATAAAAGGCCAGGCGGTGTATTACAACCCAAGAGAGAAAAGATGGGCAAGCTCTACTCTTATACAACAAATATGAAAGAATAATTATAATTTTATTAAATTCTATGGGGTCTTCTTTCTTCATATCTTCATTTCTAATTTGGTTCCTTCTTTGATTTAGATGGTTCTTTCTTCAAAGGCATCACAGGGCACCCCAGGAGAAAGTCTTCTGGCCACTACTCATCCTATTCCCCCATAGCACTAATCTTAATTCCTATTGCAAAATTATATTTCTATGGGAAAAGTAAATCTAACTACACCTACAAAATAGAGGTTAGCTAAATATACATATAATCCCAAGCAATTATATTTATAATTTAGACTTAGCACCCTACACATGGGTAATTAAGCCCACCTGTCCTAACTTGGATTATATTTAAGGATTTAAGTAACCTATAAAAAGAGCATTCACATTTCTTTTTAAGCATCCCTTAAGCATAATCCTCTACATAAAACATGATTAGGCTAATATTGGCCTATCATCTAGTCTACGAAGCATACACCCTAGCATCTAATCTAATTTAATACATTATAAAACAAAACATACTTCACATCATACACCGTCCTAACATGTTGAATTCACTTGAAGTAGTTTAATTGATTTAAGAATTTTAATTTGTGTTTTCTTTTGTTTCATTTGATTAAACTTAGCAACTAAGTATTATAAAGAGAGGAAAAGATGATTGCCCTCTTTCATCCCTACTGTAAGTCACTATTTAAAGTATATTAATTTGATTTAGTTCTTTTCAGTGAATGGCTTATTAAATGATTTAATTAATCTTAAGTTTAGGTTCACTTTAAATAATCCTATTCAAAAAGTAAGGCATCTTAAGATTAATTTAATTGAATTACTACCACATGACATATATTAAATCATTCCTTTCCATCACACGTAACATGCATGATTTAATCTAAGTATATCTATAAATGCAACATATTTTAGCACACTTAAATAATGAATTTATGTGTATGTTTAGAATTTATATTTTATTTGATTGAATTATTTAAACATATTAATTTAAAACTTTATACAAATTCTTATACAAAAAGACATAAGAATGAAATTAGCATGTGTTAAACGAGGGAAGTGAGGTAATCAAATGACCTCCTTGGAGCTAAAAAGCCTCATATTCTTGGGATGTCTAGACTATATACCCATTTGCATTCAAACATATGTAAATTGATACATGAACTTAGGAAGTAAGCTCCAAATCATATGGCTAATTAATTCAACCACTTAGTCAATTATGAATGCATGCAATTTGAATGTAAAATGGGATTTTCATTCACTAATCACATATACATATACATGTATAAAGATATAGGAAAGTATGTGTCATTGTTAAACCAAGAAAGTGAGGTAATTAAATGACCTCCTTGGGTCTAACTAAAGCCTCATATTCTCGGGATGTCCAGACTATATACTTGCTTTTCTTGTACAAACATAGATGTATACATAAATGAGGGAAATAAAACCATGCAAAGATTGTACATATTGTTTTGATTGAATCATTTATATATATGATTTAAAGCTCTATCCTAATTCTAATGTTGAAATACATAAGAATGAAATCAAATGGGTACGTACCATTGTTAAACTTGGGAAGTGAGGTAATCAAATAACCTCCTTGGGGCTAGCTAAAGCCTCATGTTCCCGGGATGTCCAAGCCATATACCCATTATAATTCAATCTTATATAAATCAACACATGAATAGAGGAAAGAGAACTCAACATTCATACACTTAAGCTATAAGCACATGCATTTTTTATGTATTTATAACTAGCATCATAACACATATTATTATTCACTTATAAGCTTTTGAAAAAATACATTTGGATTTAATAGTGATAATAGCCACACATATATAAAATTAAATCAACATATGGAAGCTTATGTAAAGGAAATTAATTTTATTTTAGTTGATTTTGAAAAGATGGATGCATGAATTCAAATGACATACCAAATTTAACATGATTGGAAAGAGGATAATCAAATATAAGCATGTGATTCATTCAACCAAACTAGTTCTTAAGGACAATTAAATCAAATTAGATTATTTAAAGCAAACCAAAGCTTCTTTATTAATTAAGTTTTGGATTTGATTCGATTTAAAGAGGAGAAGAGAAATCATCACTTGTTATTTTAAACCCATTCCCACATTAGTGATTTAATTTAATTTAAGGAAATGTAATTAAGTTGATTTTATGGGTTAATTAAGTTGAACCATTAATTAGATGAATTAATTACTTTTACATATGTCACCTTAAAGTAATTAACTAAATAATTATCAGTCAACATGATATGTATGGAAATAAACTTGCAATAATCATAGGAAATAAAAGGGCCTAATGTAATTAGCTCAATAGTTAATTAGATTAAGGGGATTAATTAATTAATCTTATGGTTTTCCCACACATTTGGACTAACCATAAATTTCATTAAACTCTTTTAGGTTATTAAACACCTAAAGATCTACCCCATTATTTAATTAATTAAGATATGATGTGATAATGATTTCAATTTGATTGAGTGATTTAATTAATTTGTTAAATCTTAATTAATTTCATTTAAAAAAGGGTGAAATGAATTTACGGAAAGGGGTCCCAACCCTATTCCTTAGTTCACTTACTATTTAACGATGATTAGTAAACTTAATTAACCAATTTGTATTCATGGGATTAATTAATTATTAACTTAGAGTAAAGGTTTAATTAGTCAATTTTCTTAATTAATTGAGTAATAAATCCCAAGAAAATCATGGGAGGTAGAGGTCATCCCATTAAATTAAACCAAAAAATTTGGGATTAATTGCTCAAGTAATTCAAGAGTAATTAAGCTAACTAATTTTGTAATTAAACATTAATTACTGCTCAAAATTAGTTCAGATCATTTTTAATGAATTCTCCTCTAAAATACCTTTAAAATGAGTATTTATTTGCATTTTTTATTTATCTATGATTTTTTATAATTTTTAGAAATTTTAGCCATTAAAATTGATTAATTAAGCCTAATTAAAGCATAATGTGCCATGTGGCACACCGATGCTACCACATGGATTGGCTACTTAAAACTTATCGACTCACCTACGTGGAGCTATGGGCGCTTTCTCGCCATCGATCTAAGATCGATATGATTAATCTTATAGCTTAATAGGATTAAATTAGATCAATCTAGCAGACCTAACCATGACCGTCCATTTTGATCATGCAGAATAGATGGTGTGTGATCTAATGTCAAGTGAGTGAGGGAGAATGGAGTCTGTCTGCCATGTCTCACTTGATCCAATCTTACTCGAGCTTGGATCAAATCTAAAAGGATCCCACACCTTCAAGACATCGATCCGAGGGGATCCACCGGTCAAGATCACATGAGATGCAAGGTTTATTCAAAAAGCTCTAACCCATTTTTGCCTAAGGATCAGTCTTGTAAGTATACCTCATCGAAGCTCAAGACCGGTGGCTCAAACAATTGAGGAAGCTTCATCTAGTGGAGATGAAGGGCTGTTGAGTAGCAATTAGATCAATTATTTGATGTTCTCTTGGAGGGCCATGAACTGATGATTTGGAGCTCAGCTTTTATCGAAGTCCCACCTCTAGTGCTCAGGAAGCTTGGTAGATGATCTGTTCTTGTTTGATGAGGCCTAGGGAAGGTGCGTGCAAAGTTAGTTTGAGTTTGATGGAGAAATGGGAAAGTTAGATAAAAAATGGGAGTGTCATATTTTGGGACAGACGGGAATGGAATTTTTTGATCGAGGAATGAGCTTGGGAGCTTAGGGAATGGCTCTAGCAGCTCATCTTGGGTAGCAAGGCCTATGAGCAATGATTTTTGTGTGTATTTTAGTGGAAACTAGGGGGTGTATACCCACCTTCATCTTGATCAGATGGTGGGATAAGGTTTGGCTTCTAGTGGCCGTTTGACCATCTCAAGGAGTTGTGGGTGGTAGGGAGGAGGTGATTTGGCTCAGCTTGGTTAGTTGAAGATGTGGAGGTGGCTGCCAAGGAGGAATGATGGGTGTCATATGGGTTTCAAATGCTCCAATGGGGAGGTTGAGGTGATTTTACCTCCCATGGATCATGGCAAACCCAACCACCGCTTGGGTTAGGTTGGGCAGTGTCTTAGGTGCCTAGGTGGACCATTGGAAGAGTACCAAGTGGCCAAGGAATGGAAATAACCACTTACATCGGTGATTTGTCTCATGTGATGCCCTTGAACTAAGGGTAGAATAATCATTTGGCATTGGATTTGATTTGGGAAGATTTGAAATGAGCCAAAAGTGGGTTAGCCCAAATTTTAAGTCAATTGGAGTTGATTTGTTTAGGTTTGGCTCAATTTTACTCAGTTAGGTCAAATTGGGTTAGGTTGGGTCAAGTTGACCAATTGGTCAAATTGGGTCAAACCAAGGGTTAGGTCAAGTTTATATGATCATTTGGGATGTTTTGGTTCAATTGGCTTGGTTTAGTTTAGCTTAGATTTGATTTTGGCTAATTTGAATTCATTTGGGTCAAATGGGTTAAGTTCATCAATTTGACCAAATTAGCTAAATTTGCTTGTGTTGGGTGTTGGTTTGGATTTAGTTGACCAATTGAAGATGATTGTAGGCTTTGGTTTCAATTAATTTGGATTTAGTTTTAATTTAGGCCAACTTGAACCTTTAGGTCAATTTGGGCTAAGCATGTCAATTGGGTTCAATTGGGTCCAATCTTGGCTTTGGTCAAGTACAACAACCAATTTGGAATGAACTTGAGCCATTAGTTGCAATCAATTTAGTTTATATTTTGATTTGACCGAATTTAGTATTTTAGGTCAATTTGGGTCAACTTGGATCAAGAGGGCCAATTGGGTTTGATTTAATTCAATTTAATGTCAAGTCATATTCAAATATTGATTTTGATTTGGTATGAATCATTGGTTTCAAGGGATTTGGCTTAGGTTGCAATTTGGCTAGTTTGGATTCATATGGGTTAAGGGGCTGACTTGTTCATTTGACCAAGTTGACTTGGTTTGACCCAATTTATGAAAAGTGATCAACCTAGGCTGATCAATAATCATGATGGGAGGTTTTGATGAGCTTGGTTCAATCCAATTTGGGTAGGATTAGAACTTGGCTCAAATAGGTCAAATTACCACTTTTGGTCAAGTGGACCAATTGGGTTGGCTTGATTTTTGGTTGAGTTTAATTTAGTTGAGTTTATATATGGATTTGAGATTGATATATAAATTTAATTGCAATTGGCTTGGGTTCAAATGGGTTTTGGTTTATTTGAACATTTCAAGTCAAAAGGGTTAAGTTGGGTTTAACTTGGGTTGATTTTGGTTTGGCTTGATGATTATAGATTTCACTTATATTTATGAATATGATTGAAGGTATGATTGATTCATGAGAAAATAAATTGAGTTTGGGCTTTGGAATGAAGGAATTTGGCTAAGTTCATGGAGTTAAGTCTTATGGCTTAGGTTTGGATTTTGATTTGGTTTGTTTTAGTTTTGATGATTTAAATGTATATTTCATTTAAATTTGTGAAGATGATTGAAAATATGATTGATTTGTGAGAAAATCAATTGAGTTTGCCTTGATTTGGATTAAGATTTGGCTAAGTCCATGCGATAGGTCATATGACTTAGGAAGGGTTTTGATTTAACTTGATTTAGTTTGGTTTAGTTTTGGTTATTTGAATGTAGATTTGATTTATATTTAGGAAGATGATTGAAGATATAAATTGATTATTAGAAAATCAATTGATTATGGCTGATTTGGATTAAGATTTGGCTAAGTCCATGGGATAAATAATATGGCTTTGGAAGAGTTTCAAATTTAGATTTGATCATGGGTTACAATCATTTGGTTTTGGAATTTGGGTTTGGATTTTGATTTGAATTTGATGTTTAAATTAAACATTAGGTTTGGTTTTAGAAGGTGAACATGGATTGGATTTGGGTTGTAGGGTAGGTGGATTATCTTAATCCCTAAGGAATAACCTAATCCTATGGTTAACCCTTCTAAGTCTTTAGGCTTAGGTTAAGTGTTTACCTAATTGTTAGAAGTGTCTTATGACTAGAGAAGTCTTAGTGTCTAGAAGACTCCTAAGTCTAAGATGGGAAGATTGAAACTGCACTTCAAAAGTGATGTCAAGGCCTTCCATAAGTAGGTTGGAGATAGATGATGGGAAGACCCAAGCCAAGTTTTACATTATAGACTCGGATACATCTTTAAACGCTTTGCTTGGGAGACCATGGATTCATGAGAACAACATAGTTCCATATTCTTTACTTGAGTTTATGAAGTTCATGAGAGGTGGGATCGTCTACTATGTGAAAGGAGATCTCAAGTGATTTACAGTTCACGAAGTCAGAATACATGAGGATGTGGCTTACTACCTCCCTCAAAATCAACAAGACTATTCTCGCAAGCTTGGCCAAAGTTTAAAAGTAAAAGAAAAAAAAATAAAAAGAAAAGAAAAGAGAAAGTGAAAAAGAAAAAAAAATGAGTGGAAATAGACTTGGAGGAGGAAGTGGAGTTTGACATTAGATTCCATCTACAGTTTGTTACTCCATTCTAACATATGGGTAGGAAAACTTGACCTCCACAATGCATAGGAAGAGGCCAGTTTAGAGGTAGTCCCAGGGGTGGAAAGCCTCTTTATTGGCCACCTAATAGAAGATATGTCTCAGCTACCAAGAGTACATCTACTATCCATATTGTCTTAGAATCTAGTTCATAGGATTAGTCTTATATGGTTAGCACACCATCCAACTCTTCTCAGTAGTAGATTCTCTTGGAGGTGACACTTGAGCCAGATAACGATGGAGACTAGTCTCCAAAGCAAAGCATAAGTGTATCCAAGTCTATATGTGAAACAATTAGGCATCAGTTGGGAACCTTAGCTCCAACCCCACTTTTCTCTAAAAAAGTTGAGGGTTTGGTAGTTAAGAGCCCCTAAGTCATCCATAGAAGAGGTTCTTTTGGGAGCATCATCCTTAAGTTAAGAAGTTGATGTAGAACTTGAGATACTTGTCTTGTGTTCATAATTTAGCAAAGAAAGGGTTAATCCCACATACTACTTTGAAAGAATTTGGAAGAACAAATGAAAAGCTCTCAATGAAGATCGACTAGATTAAAATGGTCTAATCAATGATGATAATTACTACTTAGTCATCACCAATCATTTGAAATCTGATAGGTTCTTTTCAAACCACATTAACTCATATGAGGAGCTGTGCTTAGAAATTTCAAATGATCTAGATGATTTTGAAGTCAAAGATGCATCACTAGAGTTCGAATAAGTGATCAAGTCAACCATCGATGAGCTCAAAGAAATTAACTTAGAACTATAAGATCCATGCCCGATACACGAGTTCTTTGTTGAATGAAATTGAAACCAAATACTTAGTTAGGCTATTGAGTTTAAGGACTACTTTGCATGGAGTTATGAAGAGATTCGGATTGGCTCGACATAGTGGTCCATAAACTAGCAATAGGTTACTTAACCCTATTAAAGCAAGCTCCTAAATGCATGTGATTAGACATAGAATAATAATTCATTTATAAAGTCAAGAAACTGATCGATCCTAGTTTCATCCGAAATGAAAAATACCCTACTTGGTTAGCCAATGTCATCCCAGTTTAGAAAAGGATTGGCCAAATTCACATATGCATTGATTTTAGGGATTTAAATAAGGTATGTCCAAAAGATGAATTTCCACTACTAATCCTGGAGTTGAAGGTGGACATTGCCTCATCTCATGTAGTCTTCTCTTTCTTGGATGGCTCATCTGGATATAACCAAATAAACATAGCCTTTGAAGATGAAAGAAACACTGCTTTTAGAACCCCGGTCAAAATCTATTGGTATAAGGTCAAGCCTTTCAACCTTAAAATGTCTGCTACATGCAGCTATGACTCAATCTTTGATGAACTCATTCATCATCAAGTCTAAGTGCTATGTCAATGATCGGTCAAAAGTAGAGATAATGAAGACCATCTCTTTGAATTGGGGAGTAGTTTTCAAATAGTTAAGATGATTTACCCTCGAAAGGAACACCTTGAAGTGTGCATTTGGTGTAGCTTCAAGATAATTCCTTGGGTTTGTTGCCCGATACCAGAGAATTGAAATTGATCTAAAGAAGATCAAGGCGATATTAAAAATGTCACCCCCTATAAGTTTAACTTATGTAAGATCATTCCAAGGGCAGTTGGCATTTCTAAGACACTTTATATCCAACCTATTGGAAAGATGTCAGCCATTCTTAGCACTTGTCAAAAAGGATAGCAAGTTTAAGTGGGATGACGAGTATGAGCATGCATTCAAAGACATTAAGCATTATCTGATGATGTCTTTGATTGTAGCAGCCCCTATCCCGGGCAAGCCGTTCATACTTTACACTGCTATGTTAGATGACTCCCTTGGTGATTTGTTGGTCCAAGCCAATGACGAAGGGAAGGAAAATGCACTCTACCACCTCAGCCATCATCTAATCTTTACTGAGGCTAATTATCCACCCATTGAGAACCATTGCCTAGTTTTAATCTTTGCATCCCAAAAGATACAAGACTACATGCTTCCCCATAAGGTGAACTTAATCTCTAGGATCAATCCACTATAGTATCTCATGATAGGGTCGTTGCTTTCCAGATGGTTGGCACGGTGGTCCATGATCTTCTCAGAGTTTGATATTACCTTCATACCCCTCCGTGCGATGAAAGGACAAGTGCTAGCGGATTTCTTAGTATCACACCCACTTCCTACTGACTCTCAGCATAGTGATGATCTCCCCAATGAGCAAATCATGAACATAGAGGATAGTAGCATTCACTACTGGAAGATGTAATCAAAGAGGAGAGGAACCATAATATTCTATTCTAAGAAAGGCAGGGGTAAAAATAGTTCTCTTAACTCCGGACCACGATGTAATGAGATTCTCATATCATCTGTCCAATCTTTGCACCAACAATGAAGCTAAATATGATGCTCTGATTGCCGATCTGGAGTTAACCATTACTCTAAGCATCCAGAACATCAACATCTTCAAGGATTCTTAACTAGTTATCAATCAAATTGTTGGGTCCTATAAGGCTATAAAGCCCAAGCTCCATCACAACCAAAAGTACACTATGGTGTTGTTGGCCCAAATCCCAAAGGTTACCATTTATAAGATTCCTCAAAGAGAGAACACTACAGCGTATGCTTTAGCTAAGCTTTCCAAGGAGTTGGCATGTCCGGAGGATGAGTCCATATCAATAAAGGTCAAAAATAGACAAGTTTTATCCCTTATTGATATTGAACTCATTGAAAAGTACTCTCTTTAAGGGGAGGTTGCCATTAACAAGAAGGATGAAGAGTAAGATTGGAGGAAACCATTCATGGATTACTTAAATAAAGGTAAACTACCTTAAGAGAAGTCTGCCCATCGATGAACTAGAGAGCACTTTCCTATGCTCTTGTGGATTGCGTCTTATATCTATCATCTTGTGATTATATATGGTTATGTTGTTTAGACAAGCATGAAGCCCATAAGATTGTGATTGAGGTACACTCAGGATTATGTGGAGCCAACCAATCTAAAGATGAAATCCAAGATCAAGAGACAGGATACTACCGCCATCGATGATCAAAGATTGCATGGTTACATGATGCCACCAATGTCAAATACATTGTGTTCCTACACCAATGCCCCCCAACATTCTACATCTTACATTGGCCACATGGCCATTCAAGTGTTGGGGTACCGACATAGTGGGTCTGATTGATCCTCCTTCTTCCAAGGGTCATCGGTTAATCTTAGCTTCTACTGACTACTTTTCTAAATGGATGAAGGTGATTCAGCTCAGAGAGGTCACAACTCAGCATGTGCTCCAATTTTTTAGAAACTATATCATATATAGGTTCGAAGTGCCTCGATGAACTATATCTGGTAATGGTACTGCAATCAAGAGCACCGAGATCAACAACTTTGTTCAGAGATACAACATAGATTAGAGATATTCTACCATCAACTACCCTAGGGAAAATAGCTTAGCACAGCCAACAAAACTCTCATCTAAATACTAAAGATGAAACTCAACAATAATAACCGATAGTTCCATGAGTAGTTAGTAGGCCTACTGCACCATATATAGAACTCTAACTCAGTCTACTCCATTCTCCTTAGTGTATGGCTCTAAATCCATTCTACCATTAGAAGTCCAACTCCCATCACTAAGGATAGCTATGGGTAGCAAGATCACAATAGAGCAGAATGCCAAGTTGTAGTTAGAAGAGCTCAAAGGTTTGTAGGAGAGACTCTTGTGAGCATGCCAAAACCTCAAGTTATATAAAGCTAAAATGATTCAAGCTGACAAAAGTTGGTGTGTCCTAGATCTTTTCAAGTAAGAGAGCTTCTTTTAGTTTTAAAGAGATCGATTGTTGCCTATCATAAGATGGGAGGCAAGTTTGAACCCACTTGGAAATGCCCTTTTGCCATAGAGAAGGCCTACTAAGGAGGATCTTATTAGCTTATTAATCATAAGGGAGAGCGCCCAATGCTTCTAATCAATAGGACCTAGTTAAAGAAATATTATAAATCATGTTTAAAAATAATTATCATCAATGAAAATTCCATTTTGAATTCAATCTTTTTCATGCCAAAAGTTCTTGTTTGCAAATCCTCCACGATGTGTTTAGGGTAGGAGTATGGTACCTGAGCGGCATCCTATCCTTCATCGACACAACACAAACATATAAAACAAACACATATCTTTTATCATGGGCTACTCTGAGTTGAGATAATGCCACTAGTGGCACTCACTCAGTAGCTGCTCTAGGTCAGGCTGACGTGCTACGCTACTAGTGTGTCACCCCAGAGGTCTTTTTGCTTTGGATGATGTAAGTATGCTACGCTTTCCTTCCTTACTTGGCCACTACACACAGATGAGTGCCTTGTTAGTCTGCTAGGTCTTAATGCGTGGCCATTAAGCTACCTCATGTTGGCTTTGTTTAAGAGGATGTGAGTCTCCTACGCTTTCTTGTTGGATTAGCCTTCATGCATTAACTGGGTCGAGTATATTTGTAGCTTAGGACAAGTCCCGTATTGGCTCCTTCTCTCTTGACTGCTTCAATTCTAGGTCCAATCCTTCCTCCAAGCTCCCCGCTTAGTAGTCACTCTAGGTCAGATAGCATATGTCTTGCCAATGACAGACTATCCCGATGATCAGTTCCACTTGGAAAGTTGTAAGTCTACATGCTTTCTTTCCTAATTGATCATTGCAGGTTGACAAACACCTTAGGTTGGTTTGTTCTCACTATGCTGACGGATACACCACTCATGCGATGGATACATCTTAGGTTGGTTACTTCTACATTAGGATATACCACTCATGGCAGATGTAAGCCTGTTACACTTTCTCCTTGACTTGGCCACCGTACACCAATAAGCTTTCTTTTTCATGTCTCAGAATAACACCCCTAGTAGCACCTCCCCGGTGGGCACTATATTTGGATCACATCCGTGGTGACCCTAATTAGACACTACCCAGATTTCTATCAGATTAGATAGTTCCCCTTTCCTAGTAACCACCCCTGTGGTTAGAGAATCCATCCTGTGGATGTGTAGATTCTCTCTTCGCCTAGTAAATCTGAGGTCAAGGTTTACATAGCCTCTTCTCAGTGTGGTCCCTCGTACATCAACAGGGTTCACACAAACATATAAATAAAATATATATTCACTTGAGGATTAGGAGGACACCCCTAGTGATACATTTTCTTAAGAAGGCATCCTATCTTTAGGGCAGTGTCAGCAAAACTCCCTATTGGAATCACCTGACTACTCTTGAGTTGATATAAGTCCCCAATGATAATCACTCAATAGTCTCCCCTAAGTTAGGTTTGATTTGTTCTGCTACTAACAGGTCACCCTAGTAGTTTTTCCCTGTTATAGAGAGATAAATCTGGTGCTCCTTTTTCCTAGCACAATCATTGCACACTGAAAGGCAACCTCTTAGGTTGGCTAGCTCTACTCCATGGCCAGTAGACAATCTCTTTGGATTTGTAAATCTGAGATAGAATAAGTTCGATGTAGCCCCTTCTTAGTGGGTCCATAATGCATGGTATGTAAATTAATTCTATCAAATTTGATGGATCTCACATCTTCAGTGGATATTCCATCAATTTGAAAACAAACTAAACTAAACAAACCATATCAAATAACATGAAGTTAAGATAAAATTAATCCTGAGTACTTTTGAGTTGCATAAGTCCCCAGCAGCATTCACTCAATAGTGTCCTTAGGTCAGGTTCAATTTGTTGTGCATCCAACAGGTTACCCCAATAGTTGTTCCTTGCTTTGGAAGATGTAAGCCTACTATGCCTTCTTCCTAGCATAACCACTACACATTGAAAGGAAACCCCTTAGGTTGGATAGCTCTATCCCGCAGCCGATAAACTATCCCTTTGGATTTGTAAACTGGTATGCTAATATAGCCCCTTCTCGGGGTCTATACACCGACATAGGGTCCATACATTAACTCAAATTAAATTAAACCCAATCTAATTTTTCCCAATGGAGTTAAATCACACCCTTCTCCCTAGTGGAGCCCCAAATCATATATAAATACGTCAAGCAAATAAATAAAATTCAAAACCAACCTCCCTAGTGGAGCAAAATTAAACCAAATCCCCCAATAAAGTCTAACTCAAAGAAATCCAACCAAACTCTTAATCGCAGTAGACACATCACCAAACAAATCTATGAAATCAAACGTAAATCCCAATCCCTAGCGGATAGCCCAAACCTACTTCCCTAATGGAAGGTTCATATACTCGATCCCCAGTGAACTTGAGTCCATATCTTTAGCAGATATGCCTCCACATCAATTAATATAAATTAAATTAAATTCAATTTGATCTTAATCCTCGATGGATTATAGATTATTATCCCCAGGATCTTCTTTACACAAATCATATAATCAAATCAAATTCAAAACTTCAACTAGCAGATTTTTTTCTTTTATGCCCTAGACATAGACCCCTCACATGTCATGTCCAATGCATGTGTGATCCCCTAGAGGATCTCCCTCCATGTCCTTGACATGGAATTCTCATCAAATCTTATTTCTTCTCTTATGCGCAACTTTAATACTTCAACCAAAAGCCTAACAATGTAATTGTTCAAATTAGATCATCTTAACATTAAAATCAACATTTTATGATTTGTGATGGTGCAAGCTCAAATTAACTATACAATATCATGATAAACATATTATAATATCAATTAACACACTATATTATATTATAATATATGATCTTATATTATAATTTACTATAATATAATATATTATCTAACATTACACCTCATTAGAATCACTTAAAGGGAACAAATAACAAAATTTTCTAAAAATATGAATAATGTTCATTTTGGATGTAAAATTATTATTTTTCTACTAGAAATGGTACAAAATAGCATAATTTTTGTGTTTCTTCGGTGTCCCATGAATTTGGCCAAATTCTTCCATCTCAACCTTCAAACTAACATTTTTGTGAGTTTTGACTAAATGTATTATAACAAAAGTAAAAAGATACTTTTAGTTTAGATTAGGGATTAGATTTTATTTTTTTATTTATTTTTTGTTTTAATTTTAGGTTTATTTTTTAGGTTTAGGTTTTTTTATTTAATTTAATATTATTTTTGGTTCATTTTATTTTTTTTAATTACGTAGTTTTTATTTTATTTAGGTTTTTCATTCTAAGTTTTATTTTATTTTTTAGTTTAGTTTAGGTTGTTATTTATTTATTTTAGTTTATTTTTATTTTTTATTTTATTTTATTTTTAGGTTTAGGTTTAGGTTTTAGTTTAGGTATTTATTTTATATTATTTTTTATTTTATTTATGTTTTAAGCTTTTTTATTTATTGTATTTTTAGGTTTTATTTAGTTTAGGTTTAGGTTTTTAGGTTTTTAGGGTTTAGGGTAGTGGTTTATTTGGGTTAGTTTAGGATTTAAGGTTTAGTTAGTTTAGGGTTTAGGCTTTAGCATTTATCAGGGTTTAGTTTTGGGTTTAGGTTAAGGGTTAAGGGTTTGGGGTTTAGGGTTTTAGAGTTTAAGCTTTACGCTTTAGGATTTAGGGTTGTAGGTTTAGGATTTAGGGTTAGTTTTAGGGTTTAAGATTTAGGGTTAGTTTTTATTTTTTATTTTTTATTTCTATATTTTAAGTGTTAAGGGTTTAGGGTTTTTGATTTTTTTTAACACAGAATAAATTTGTATTCAACATTTCTTCTTTTTAATTTTATCAACCAAGTAACACTCCATGTTTTCAAGGACATAAGTGATGACAAAGATAAAAAATGTGCACGCTTAGAGCAAATCAAAGATCCTAAATAACTTGGATCATCTCTACTATAAAGACATAGTTACATAAGCAGATGATGGTCTTCTTCAATTTCGCCCCATCATAACCACCCCGGCCTCTCGAGTAGCGGGATCCACCATCTTATCCATGATCTGTCCCTCCGCCACCACCATGGCTGTAACCTCTATCGCTCCTCCTGCCTCCATAGACACTGCTACTCTGACCACCACCTCCATATCCACCAGCACATCCAGATCCCTCACCACCACTGCAATAACCGCCCCTCCGCCTTCTCCACCATCTAGACCAGCTTGATGGTGATGTTCTACAAGGATCACCATTCTTAGTGTTTAGGTTTAGCTAGATTATTAGGTTTTAGCTTTGAGGTTTATTTTTAATTTATTTAGTAACTTTAATTTGGGGTTAGGGTAGGGTTTAAGGTTTAGGGTTTATACTATTGGGGTTAGGGTTTTTAGGATTATGGTTTAAAGTTTAGGATTTTGTGGTTTAGGTTAGGGGGTTTATGGTTAGTTTAGGTTATTAGGGTTAATGTTTATGGGGGTTAGTGAGTCTAGGGTGGTTTAGGGTTTAGGTTTATGGAGTTAAGAGGGTGGTTTAGGAGTGGGTTTAGGGTTTAGGGTTTATGGTTTAGGGTTTAGGGTTAATTTAAGATTTAGGATTTAGGGAGGTAGGTTTAGGGTTTAGGATTTTTTTAAATTAATTAAACCGGTAGGTTTAGGTTTATTTAGTTTATTTAATTTATTTTTTATTTATTTTAGTTTATTTTATTTTTTTTAATTTTATTTAGGTTAATTTATTTTAGTTTATTTATGTTAGGTTTATTTATTTTAGTTTAGGTTTTTTTATTTTTTTTATTTTTTAGGTTTAGGTTTATGTTAATTTTTTAGTTTAGTTTTATTTTTATTTTATTTTTTAGGTGTGGGATTTATTTTTTATTTTTACGTTTAGGTTTAGGTTTATGTTTTTATTTTTATTTGTTTTAGGTTTAGGTTTTAGATTTTTATTTTAGATTTATTTTTAGGTTTATTTTTATTTTTTTTATTTCATTTAGTTTAGGGTTTAGGTTTAATTTATTTTAGTATTAGGTTTAGGTTTTATTTATTTTAGTTTATTTTATTTTAGTGTAGCTTTATGTTTATTTTAATTTTATTTTAGGTTTAAGTTTTTTTTGTTTAAGGGTTATGTTTTTATTTATTTTATTTTTATTGTTGGTTTATATTTGGGTTTATGGTTTTATTAAGGTTTAGGGTTTATGGTTTTAGGGTTTATGGTTATAGGGTTTATGCTTTTAGGGTTTAGGGTTTAGGGTTTAGTGTTTAGGCTTTAGGCTTTTTAATGTTTAGGGTTTAGTGTTTAGGGTTAGTTTAGTGTTTAGGGTTTAAGGTGTAGTGTTTAGGCATTTTAAGATTTAAGGTTAGTTAAACTTTAAGGTTTAGGGTTTCAGGGTTTGTGGGTTTAGGGTTTAGGGTTTAGGGTTTAGGGTTTGGTTTAGGATTTAGTATAGGGTAGTTTGTATGTTTAGGGTTATTTTTAGGGATTAGGGTTTAGGGTTTAGGGTTTATGATTTTTTTAAAATTAAGTAAAATGGTAGGTTTAGGTTTATTTAGTTTATTTATTATTTATTTAATTTATTTTTTTTATTTTTATTTATTTTAGTTTATTTATTTTAGTTTAGGTTTTTTATTTTAGTTTAATGTTTAAGTTTAGGTTTAGTTTTATGTTACTTTTTAGTAGTTTTATTATTATTTCTTTTTTTAGGTTCAGGTTTAATTTTTTATTTTTAGGATTAGTTATAGGTTTTTATTTTATTTTTTAAGGTTTATGTTTTAACTTTTTATTTTAGGTTTATTTCTTGGATTTATTTTTTAGTTTTGGTTTAGGTTTATTTTTGGTTTATTATATTTTATTAGCTCACGATTTAGGTTTACTTTATTTTAGGTATTGGTTTAGGTTTTATTTTTTTTTAGTTTAGGTTTAAGTTTATTTTATTTTGTTTATTTTAGGTTTAGATTTTTTTTAGTTTACCGTTTAGGTTTTATTTTTTATTTATTTTTAGCATTCATTCTTAGGTTTATTATTTAGGTTTAGATTTTTATTTATTTTATATTTTATTTTATTTTAGGTTTATTTTATTTTTATTTTACATTTTGGTTTTTTTTATTTAGGTTTTTTATTTATAGATTTATCATTTTTTATTTTAGTTTAGATTTTTATTTATTTTATTTTAATTTAGTTTTTATTTATTATTTTATTTTATATTTATATTTAGGTTTAGGCTTAGGTTTTTATTTTATTTAGGTTTAGGTTTTTTTACTATTTTTATTTATTGGTTTTATTTAGCTTAGGTTTAGGTTTTTAGGCTTTTGTTATTTTGAGTTTATGGTTTAGGGTTTAGGATTTAGGATGGTTTAGGGTTTAAGGTTTAGGGTTGTAAGTTTTATCTGAGGGTTAGGGTTTTTTTATTTCATGTGTTTTAGGATTTGTATTTTAGGATTTTAGGGTTTAGGTTTTTAGGGAGTTATAGGTATTGTTTGGGTTTAGGGTTAGTTTGGGTTTAGGTGATTGTGGATGATTTTTTTTTAAATTAAGTAAACCAGTAGCTTTAGGTTTATTTAGTTTATTTTATTTTTTATTTTTATTTTAGCTTATTTTTTTTATTTAGTTTAGTTTATTTATTTTAGGTTGATTTATTTTAGTTTAAGTATTTTATTTTATTTTATTTTTTAGGACAAGGTTAGGGTTTATGTTTATTTTTTAGTTTAATTTTTTTTTTATTATATTTTTTAGGTTTAGCTTTTATTTTTAATTTGTAGGTTTAGGTTTAGGCTTTTAATTTACTTTTTAAGGTTTTGATTTTTGGTTTTAATTTTAGGATTATTTTTAGGTTTTATTTTTTAGTTTATGTTTAGGATTATTTTTAGTTTATTTTATTTTATTTAGTTTATGGTTTAGGTTAGTATATTTTAGGTTTAGGTTTTGGTTTTATTTATTTTAGTTTAGGTTTAGATTTGTTTTATTTTATTTATTTTAGGTTTTGGTTTTTTCTTATTTAGGGTTTAGATTTTATTTTTTATTTATTTATAGGTTTTTTTAGGTTTATTTTTTAGGTTTAGGCTTTTATTTAGTTTTCATTATATTTTATTTTAGGTTTATTTTATTTTATTTTACTTTTAGTTTTTTATTTTATTTAGTTTTATTTTTTATGTTTATTTTATTTTTTTTGTTATTTTAGGTTTAATTATTTTATTTGAGTTTATTTTTTTATTTCTTATTTTTTAGGTTTAGTTTAGTTGGTATTATTATTTTATTTTATTTAGGTTTAAGTTTATTTATTTATTTTATTTATGTTTTATGTTTAGTTTTTAGTTTTTAGTTTTTAGATTAGTTTGGGAGGGGTTGAGGTTTCATTATTTAGGAGTGGTTAGTTTAGTTGTTTAGGAGGCAGAGGTAGGTCTTTTAGAGTTCAGATTAGGTAGTCAGTGTAGGTTCTGGCTAGCTCAGTGGTTTAAGGTAAGATTAGGTTAGTTTAGTAGGTAGGAGGGCCCAGTGGAGATATGATAGGTTTTAGCCCAGTGGAAAGATTTAGTCCAGTTTTATTGTCTAGTTTTTATTTGGCTCAGGCCCAGGGCCCAGGTCTTCCTCAGTTTTCAGTCAGTGTGGCCCAGTTAGTTTTGAACAAACAGTTTTAATCAGTAGCTTTATTTTAGTTAGGAGTTTAGGGCTCAGGTTAGGGTATGATTAGTGGATTTTAGGTAGGTTTAGGGTTTAGTGTACAGGGTCAGTTTAGTTTTAAGGGTAGGGAGGATCATTTATAGTGTTTAGGTTTTTAAAAAAAAAAAGCAGGTGAGTTTATTTAATTAGTTTATTTTATATTTATAGGTTTTTATTTTATTTAGTTTATTTATTTATTTTAGTTTTATTATTTATTTAGGTTTAGTTGGGTTTATTTTTTTTAGTGAGTTTTAAATTTATTTTAGATTTAGGTTTTATTTTTATTTTAATTTAGGTTTAGTTTTATTTTATTTTAGGTTTAGGGTTTATGCTTTTATTCTAGGTTTATTTTTAAGTTTTATTTTTTTTATTTTTGGTTTAGGTTTATTATTAGTTTATTTTATTTTTTTAGTTTTGGGTTTAGTTTTAGTTTATTTTAGGTTTAGGTTTAAGGTTTTTATTAGTTTAGTTTATTTTATTTTAGGTTTAGGTTTTTTTTTAGATTTAGATTTTTATTTAGTTTTTATTTTATTTTATTTGAGGTTTAATTTATTTTATTTTAAGTTTTATTTTATCTAGATAAGTTTTTTTAATTTTGTAATTTAGTTTAGTTTTTTTTTAATTTTATTTTAAATTTTACTTATTTTATTTTTAGGTTTAGGTTTAGGTTTAGGTTTTAGTTTAGTTTTTTATTTTATTTTATTTTATTTATTTTATTTAGGTTTAGTTTTTTATTTATTTTAGTTTTAGGTTTTATTTAGTTTAGGTTTAGGTTTTTAGGTTTTTAGGGTTTAGTGTTTAGGGTTTTGGGTTTGGGGTTTTGGGTTTTGGGCTTTGGGGTTTAGGTTTAAGGTTTAAGATTTAGGGTTTAGGGTTTAGTGTTTAGGGTTTAGGGTCTCAGGGTTTAAGGTTTAGGGTTTAGGGTTTAGGGCCAAGGGTTTAGGGTTTAGGGTTTTTGGTTGTAGGTTTAGGCTTAGTTTTAGGGTTTAGGGTTTAGGGTTAATATTTTTTTGTTTATTATTTATTTTTTATTTTTTAAAAATTAAGTAAAATTGTAGGTTTATGTTTATTTATTTTATTTTATTTTTATTTTTATTTATCTTTATTTTTATGTTTATTTAGTTCAGTTTATTTATTTTAGGTTACTTTATTTTAGTTTAATTTTAAGGTTTAGGTTTATGTTTAGGTTTATGTTTATTTTTTTAGTTTAATTTTATTTTTATTTTTTATTTTTAGGTTTAGGTTTTATTTTTTATTTTTAGGTTTAGGTTTTATTTTATTTTTTTGAGTTTATGTTTTATGTTTCTATTTTAGATTTATTTTAGGTTTTATTTTAGTTTATTTTATTTTATTTAGTTTAGGTTTATGTTTAATTCATTTAGGTTTAGGTTTAGGTTTTATTTATTTTAGTTTAGGTTTAGTTTAGGTTTTTTTTAATTTAGTGTTTAAGTTTTTTTTATTTATTTTAGGTTTTATTTTTAGGTTTAAGTTTTTATTTTTTTATTTTAAGTTTGGTTTTATTTTATTTAGGTTTTATTTTTTAGTTTAGGTTTTTTATTTATTTTATTGTCGTTTAGTTTTCTTAATTATTTTATTTTCTTTTAGGTTTTTTAGGTTTAGGTTTTAGTTTATGTTTTTATTTTATTTTATTTTTATTTTGGTTTTAATTTATTTTATTTTTATGTTTTATTTAGTTTAGGTTTAGGATTTAGGGTTTAGGGTTTGGGATTTAGGGTTTAGGTTTAAGGTTGTAGGTTAGGGTTTAGGCTTTGGGTTTAGGGTTTAGGGTTTAGTATTTAGAATTTAGGGTTTAGGGCTTAGGGTTTAGGGATTAGAGTTTTAGGGTTGTGTTTTTTAGGGTTTAGGGTTTAGGGTTGGATTTTTTTATTTTTTTTTATTTTTAAACCAAGAAAATGGTAGGTTTAAGTTTATTTAGTTTATTTTTTATCTATTTCAATTTATTTTATTTTTCATTTTTTTAGGTTTTTTATTTTTATTAAATTTAGTGTATTTATTTTAGGTTTATTTATTTTAGTTTACATTTTTTATTTTAGTTTATCTTTTAGGTTTAGGTTTAAGTTTAGGTTTTTTTTTAGTTTATTTTTATTTTATGTTATCTTTAGGTTTAGGTTTTATTTTTTATTTTTAAATTTAGGTTTAGGTTCTTATTTTATTTTTTAAGTTAGGTTTTTTTTTTATTTTATGTTTATTTTTAGGTTTAAGTTTAGTTTTTTTTTTTAACAGGGAACAAATTTAGATTCACCATTTCTTTTTTTCGATTTCATCAACCAAGTAACACATCAAGTTTTCTAAGACACAAGTGATATATTTCAAAATGAACGATAGAGAAAATCAAAAACCCTAGATAACTAGAACTGTCTCTATTATAATGACATAGTTCCATAAGCAGTAGATTGGATCGACCGTTCTTGAGTTTCTTCGGTTCCCATCAGGACCACCCCGGCCTCTTAAGTAGTAGGATCCTCTATCATTTCCTAGATCTCTCCCTCTACCACGACCATGGTTGTAACCTCTGTGTCTCCTCCCACCTCCATAACCACCACTATTCCGACCACCACTTTCATATGCACCAGCACATCCAGATCCCCCACCATCGATAGCACGCCTCCCCCTCCACTCGATAGATATAGGCTCAACCTGGTTGATCTGATGTTCCCGCCATCAAGGTTACGCCCATTTTAAGGTTTATGGTTTTTTTTTTTATATTTTAGGGTTTATGTTTAATTTAGAGTTTGGGGTTTAGGGTTTTAGGGTTTGTTTAGGGTTTAGGGTTTAGGGTTAGGGTTGGTTTAGGGCTTAGGTTTTAGGTTAGTTTAGGGTTTAGGGTTGTATGTTTAGGATTGTTTAGGGTTTATGGGTAAGTTTAGTTGTAGGTTTAGGGTTTAGGTTGGGGTTTTAGGGTTTAGGGTTTAGGGTTTAAGGTTTAGGGTTAGCTTTAAGTTTAGGGTTTAAGGTTTAGGGTTTAGGATTTTTAGGGTTTAGGGTTTGGGGAGGGTTTAGTGTTTAAGGGTTTTTTAATTTTTTTATTTCAATTTTTTTTTTTATTTTTTTAAATTAAGTAAACTAGTTGGTTTTTTATTTAGTTTATTTTTATTTATTTAGTTTATTTTATTTTTTAATTTGATTTAAGTTTTTTTATTTTATTTAGTGAAGTTTATTTATTTTAGTTTAGGTTTTTTTATTTTAGTTTATTTATTTGGTTTAGGTTTATTTTTTAGTTTAGTTATATTTTTATTTTACTTTTTTAGGTTTAGGTTTTATTTTTTAATTTTAAATTTAGGTTTAGGTTTTTATTTTATTTTTAGTAGGTTTAGGTTTTTTTCATTTTAGGTTTATTTTTAGGATTTATTTTTTTTAGTTTAGAGATTTATTTTAGTTTATTTTATTTTATTTAGTTTAGGTTTAGGTTTAGGTTTAGTTTATTCTAGGTTTAGGATTTTTATTTATTTTAGTTTAGTTTTAGTTTAGGTTTATGCCAATTTTTTTATTTTAGGTTTAGGTTTTTTTTTAGTTTAGGGTTTAGGTTTTATTTTTATTTATTTTTAGATTTTATGTTTTATGTTTATTTTTTTAGGTTTAGGTTTTATTTATTTTTTATTATATTTTACTTTAGTTTATTTTATTTTATTTTAGGTTTAGTTTTATTTCATTTAGGTTTTATTTTTTTTAGTTTAGTTTGTGTTTTTATTTTAGTTTAGTTTTTATTTTTTATTTTTATTTTCTTTTTAGTTTTAGGTTTAGGTTTAGGTTTTAGTTTATGTTTTATTTTATTTTAGGTTTTTTTTTATTTATTTTATTTTTAGGTTTTATTTACTTTTAGGTTTAGGTTTTTGCTTTTAGGGTTTAGGGTTTAGAGTTAGTTTAGTATTTAGAGTTTAGGGTTTAGGGTTTAGGGTTTAAATTTTAGGGTTTGGGTTTTAGGGTTTAGGGTTTAGGGTTTAGTGTTTAGGGTTTAGGGTTTAGGGTTTAGGGTTTAGGTTTAGGGCTCAAATTTTAGTTTAGGATATAAGGTTTTGCTTTTTTATTTTTTTTGGTCTCTATTGTGAAGATAAAATTCCATACAAAATAGAATTGGATCCGTCATTTTCAGTTTCTCTTGTTCATCAAACCACCGACCTCTTGAGTAGCGGGATCCATAGTCATATACCCGATCTCTCCCTCCGCCACCACCATGGCTGTAACCTCCGTCGCTCCACCTTCCTTCATAACCACCACTACTATGACCACCATATCCATCAAGACCTCCATATCCATACAACCACTTGATAACCACCCTTCCTTCCCATCTAGAGAGCTGCTTGTGATGATGTTCGCCAAAGTTTTTCCATTTATCTTTATCTTTATGTTTAGGTTTATTAGGCTTTAGGGTTTTATGTTTATTTTTAATTTATTTAAACTTTAGGTTTAGGTTAAAGGTTTGGGTTTAGGGTTTAGTTTAAGGTTTTTTTTTTAGGATTATGCTCTTAGGGTTCTAGGGTTTAGGATTTAGGTTTTAGTGTACAATTTTAGGGTTTAGTAGGGTTGTAGATTTAGGTTTATGGCTTAGCATTTAGGGTTTAGGGTTTAGGATTTAGGGTTTAAGGTTTTTTTTTAAAAAAGCATCGAAGTTTAGTCTTTAGGGTTTAGGGTTTTAGGGTTTAGGGTTTATGGTTAGGTTTAGGATTTAGGATTTAGGCTTTAGTGTTTAGGCTTTGGGTTTAAGATTTGGGTTGGGTTAGCTCAGCTTAGTGTTAGCCTGATTTTAGGAGTTAGTTTAGGGGTTTAGATTAGGTTTAGGTTAGGATTTAGGTTTAGGAGAGTGTTAGGGTTTAGGGAGGTTTAGGGTTGGTTTAGGGTTGTTAGGAAGTTTAGGGATTTAGTTAAGGTTTAGGTTTAGGATTTAGGGTTTATAGTAGAGTTTAAGGTTTTTTTTAAGCAATAGGTTTAAATTTATTTAATTAATTTTTTTTATTTTATTTTTATATTTTATTTTATTTTTATTTAACATTATTTATTATTTAGTTTAGTTTATTTTATTTAGGTTGTTTATTTTAGTTTATTTTTAGGTTTATTTTATGTTTATGTCATTTTTGTTTAGTTTTTTTATTTTATTTTTTTTTTAGGTTTTTATTTTTTATTTTTAGGTTTTATTTTTTAGTTGGTTTATTTATTTTAGGCTTTTTTTAGTTTAGGTTTAGGTTTATTTTTAGTTTATTTTATTTTATTTAGTTTTGGGTTTAGGTTTATTTTATTTAGGTTTAGGTTTAGGTTTTATTTATTTTAGTTTAGGTTAAAGTTTATTTTACTTTGCTTATTTTAGTTTTAGGTATTTGTAGTTTAGGGTTTAGGTTTTATTTTTTTATTTTTTAGGTTTTATTTTTAGGTTTATTTTTGGGTTTAGGTTTTATTTAGTTTTATTTTATTTTATTTTAGTTTGTTTTATTTTATTTTATGTTATTTGATTATGTTTTATTTCTAGGTTTATTTTATTCTTTAGTCAAGTTTAGGTTTTTATTTATTGAATCATAGTTTATTTTTTATTTTTAATTTTATTTTCTTTTAGGTTTATGTTTAGGTTTATGTTTAGGTTTAGGTTTTAGTTTAGGTTTTTATTTTATTTTATTGCTTTATTTTATTTAGGTTTAGGTTATTTTATTTATTTTATTTTTAGGTTTTATTTAGTTTAGGTTTAAGTTTTTAGCTTTTTTTTAGGTTAGTTGAGGGTTTAGTTTAGGTTTAGGGTTTTGGTTTAGGTTTTTAGGGTTTAGGGTTTATGTTTTAGGGTTTAAAGTTTAGGGTTTAGGGCTTAGGGCTTTAAGGTTTAAGGTTTAGGATTTAGGAAATAATGTTTAGGGTTTTCAGTGTTTAGGGTTTAGGGTTTACATTTTAGGTTTATTATTTAGGTTTTAATTTAGGGTTTAGGATATTTTGTTTTTTTAACAGAGAATAAATTCAGATTCAACATTTCTTCTTTTCGATTTCATCAACCAAGTAACACCCCAAGTTTTCTAAGACATAAGTGATGACATAGATCAAAAAATGAGCATGCATAGAGCAAATCAAATACCCTAGATTAACTAGAATCTTCTCTACTGTAATGACAGTTCCATAAGCAGTAGATTGGATTGATAGTTCTTTAGTTTCTACAAGTTCCATCAGAATCACCAAGACCTCTCGAGTAGCGGGATCCACCATCATATTGTTGATCTCTCCCTCCGCCACCACCACAGCTATAACCTCTATCGCTCCTCTCACCTCCATAACCGCCACTGCTCTTACCGTGACTTCCATATCCACCAGCACCTCCAGATCCCCCACCACCACTACGATTACCACGCCTCCAGTTGCCTCCACGATCCATCGACTGGTTTATGGTCATGTTCTATCTCAAGGTTACGCCCATTCTTAGGGTTTAGGTTTATTAGGTTTTAGGTTTAGGTTTATTTTTAATTTATTTAGAAACTTTAGGTTCGTTTAGGGTTTGGGGTTTAGGGTTTTAGGGTTTTAGGGTTTATGCTTTTAGGGTTTAAGGTTTAGGGTTAGGGTTTAGGGTTTTTTAGGGTTTAGGGTTTAGGGTTTATGGTTAGTTTTTGGGTTTAGTGTTTAGGGTTTAGGGTTTAGGATTTAGGGTTTAGTGTTTAGGGTTTTTTTTTTTTTAATTAAGTGAACTAGTAGGTTTATGTTTATTTAGTTTATTTTTTATTTATTTTATTTTTTTATATTTTTATTTTTGTTTTGTTTTATTTTTTTATTTAGTTTAGTTTATTTATTTTAGATTTATTTATTTTATTTTAAGTTTTTTATTTTATTTTATTTTTTTTGTTTTAGGTTTTTTTTTGTTTAGGTTTAGATTTATTCTTAGTTTATTTTATTTTATTTAGTTTAGGGTTTAGGTTTAGTTTATTTTGGGTTTAGGTTTAGGTTTTATTTATTTTAGTTTAGGTTTTGTTTTAGTTTA
Source organism: Cymbidium sinense (assembly GCA_021442155.1). Classification (NCBI taxonomy): domain Eukaryota; kingdom Viridiplantae; phylum Streptophyta; class Magnoliopsida; order Asparagales; family Orchidaceae; genus Cymbidium; species Cymbidium sinense. Next base: position 13,433,917 of record CM038222.1, read on the forward strand.
GGGTTTATGTTTTATTTTTTATTTATTTTTAACTTTATTTTTTAGGTTTAAGTTTTATTTAGTTTTTATTTTATTTTATTTTATTTTTATTTTACATTTAGTTTTTATTTTATTTAGGCTTTTTATTTATAGGTTTATTTTATTTTTTAGTTTAGTTTAGGTTTTTAGTTATTTTATTTTTTTTATTTTATTTCATTTTTGGGTTTAGGTTTTAGTTTATGTTTTTATTTATTTATTTTATTTAGGTTTAGGTTTTTAATTTATTTTATTTTTAAGTTTCTTTTAGTTTAGGTTTAGGTTTTAAGTTTTAGGGTTTATGGTTTAGGGTTTTGGGTTTATGGTTTAGGGTTTAGGGTTACGGTTTGGGGTTTAGGGTTTATAGTTTAGGGTTGTAGGTTATAGGTTTAGGGTTTGGGGTTTAATGTTTATGTTTAAGGTTTTTTTTTAACAGAGAATAAATTCAGATTCAGCATTTTTTCTTTTCAATTTCATCAACGAAGTAACAAACTAGGGAAGTGAGGTAATCAAATGACCTCCTTGGCGCTTGCTAAAGCCTCCTGTTCCCGAGATGTCCAAACTATATACCCATTACCATTCAATCTTATATAAATCAACACATGAATAGAGGAAAGAGAACTGAACATTCATACCCTTAAGCTATAAGCACATGCATTTCTTATGTATTTATAACTAGCATCATAACACATTATTATTCATTTATAAGCTTTTGAAAAGCACTTTTGGATTTAATAGTGATAATAGCCACACATATATTAAATTAATTCAACAAATGCAAGCTTAAATAAAGGAAACCCATTTTATTTTACTTGATTTTGAAAAGATGGATGCACAATTCAAATGACATACCAATTTAACATGATTGGGAAGAGGGCAATCAAATATAGCATGTGATTCATTCAACCAAACTAGTTCATAAGACAATCAAATCAAATAAGATTATTTGAAGCAAACCAAAGCTTCTTTATTAATTAAGTTTTGGATTTGATTTGATTTAAAGAGGAGAAGAGAAATCATCACTTGCTATTTTAAACTGATTCCCACATTAGTGATTTGATTTAATTTAAGGAAATGTAATTAAGTTTATTTTATGGGTTAATTAAGTTGAACCCTTAATTAGATGAATTAATTACCCTTACTTATGTCACCTTAAAGTAATTAACTAAATAATTATGAGCCAACATGATATGAATGGAAAATAAATTTGCAATGATCCTAGGAAATAAAAGGAGCCTAATGCAATTGGTTCATGATTAATAGTTAATTAGATTAAGTGACTTAATTAATTATTCTTATGGTTCTCCCACACATGTGGACTAACCACAGTTTCATTCAACTCCTTTAGGTTATTATACACCTAAAGATCTACCCCATGATTTAATTAATTAAGGTCTGATGTGATTATGATTTCAATTTGGTTAAGTGATATAATTAATTAGTTATATTTTAATTAATTTCATTTAAAAAATGGTGAAATGAACTTAAGGAAAGGGGTCCTAACCCTATTCCTTAGCTCACTTTCTATTGAATAATGATTAATAAATTTAATTAACAATTTGTTATTGTTCATGGGATTAATTAATCATTAATTAAAAAAGAGTAGTTAAGGTTTAATAAGTCAATTTTCTAATTAAGTGAGCAATAAATCCCAAGAAAATCATGAGAGGTGAGATCATCCCATTAAATTAACCCACAAATTTGGGATTAATTGCTCAAGTAATTAAGGAGTAATTAAGATAATAAATTTGTAATTAAACTTAATTACTATTCAAAATTAGTTAAGATCATTTTTAATTAATTATCCCTAAAATACCTTTAAAATGAATATTTATTTGGATTTTTTTATTTCTCTTTGATTTTTTATGATTTGCAGAAGTTTTAGCCATTAAAAATAATTAATTAAGCCTAATCCGGTTGACACCACGTGGCGCGCTGACACAGCGCACTTTCCACGTGGTGTCATGGGATTGGCTACTTAAAACTTATCTGACTCAGTGCCTATGTGGCGGCGATGGATGTGCTTTCTCATCCACCGTCCGATCTAAGATCGAATAGCTACTATTAATCTCACAACTTAATAGGATTAAATCAAATGGATCTAGCGGATCTAATAATGACCATCAGTTTTGATCATGCAGAACGGACAGTGCGTGATCTAATGTTAGGCCAGTGAGGAAGAATAGAGTCCGTCCGCAATTGGTCACTTGATCTAAGCTTACCCAAGCTCGGATCAACTCCAAAAGGATCCCTCACTTACATGACATCGATTGGAGGGGATCCAATCATCATGATCACATGAGATGCAAGTTTTCTTCAAAAAGTTCCAACCCATTTTTTCTTAAGGATCAATTTTGGAAAATACCTCATTGAATCTCAAGATCGGCAGCTCAAACGATTGAGGAAGCTTCATCTTGTGGAGATGAAGCCCTATTGAGCAGCAATTGAATCAATTCCTCAACGTTCACTCGAAAGGCCATGAACCGATGATTTGGAGCTCAGCTTTGATCGAAGTCCCACCTCCGGTGCTCAGGAAGCTTCGGAGATGATTCGTTCTTGCTCGACGAGGCCTAGGGAAGATTAATGCAAAGTTAATTTGAGTTTGATGGCGAAATAGGGAAGTTAGGTTGGAAATGGGAGTGTCTTATTTCAGGATGGACGGGAATGGCATGATCGAGGAATGAGCTTGGAGCTTAGAATGGTTAGGGTCTCTTGGGTAGCTAGGGCTCTATGGAATGATTTTTGTGTGTGTTTGAGTGGATATGAGGGGGTGTATACCTCCCTTCATTTTAATCAGATGGTGGGATCGGGTTTGTCTTCTAGTGACCGTTCAGCCATCTCAGGGAGTCGTGGGTGGTAGGGAGGAGGTGAGTTGGCTCGGCTTAATTGGTTGAAGGTGTGGAGGTGGCTAGGAGGAATCATGGGTGTCTATGGGTTTCAAATGCTCCAATGGGGAGGGTGAGGTGATTTCACCTCATGGGTCATGGCGACCCAACCACCCTCAGGTCAAAGTCAGGTGGGACCATTTGGAGAGTACCAAGTGGCCAAGGAATGAAAATGACCACTTACATGGGTGATTTGTCTCATGTGATGCTTTTGACCAAGGGTATAAATGATTATTTGGCATTGGATTTGAGGCATATTTGAAATGAGCCAAAAGTGGGTTAGCCCATATTTCAAGTCAATTGGAGTTGATTTGGTTAGGTTTGGCCTCAATTTGACTCATTTAGGTCAAATTAGGTTAGGTTGGGTCAAGTTGACGTTGGTCAAATTTGGTCAAACTAAGGGTTGGGTCAAATTCATATGATCATTTGGGATGTTTTGGTTCAATTGGTTTGGTTTAGTTTGGCTTAGATTTGATTTTGGCTCATTTGAATTCATTTCAAATTGGTTAAGTTGACCAATTTGACCAAATTGGAAAAATTGGCTTGGGTTGGCTATTGGTTTGGGTTTAGTTGACCAATTGAAGATGATTTTAGGCTTTAGTTTCAATTAATTTGGATTTCATTTGATTTAGGCCAACTTGAACCTTTAGGTCAATTTGGGCTAAGTAGGTCAATTGGGTTCAATTTGGTCCAATCCAAGTTCAACAATCAATTTATATAAACTTGAGCTATTGGTTACAATCAATTTAGTTTATATTTTGATTTGACCCAATTTGTTCTTTTAGGTCAGTTTAGGTCAACTTGGGGCAAGAGGGCCAATTTGGTTTTCTTTGACTCAATTGAAGGTCAAGTCATATTAAAATATTGATTTTGATTTGGTATGAATCATTGGTTTCAAGAGAATTTGGCTTAGGTAATTTGGCTAGTTTGGGTTCATATGGGTTAAGGGGTTGACTTGGTCAAATGACCAAGTTGACTTAGTTTGACCAATTAGTGATAATTGATCAACCTAGGGTGATCAACAATCATGATGGGAGGTTTTGATGGGCTTGGTTCAATCCAATTTGGGTAGGATTAGAACTTGGCTCAAATAGGTCAAATTGGCCACTTTGGGTCAAGTAGACCAATTGGGTTTAGTTGGCTTGATTTTGGGTTGAGTTTGATTTAGTTGAGTTTATGATAGATTTGGAATTGATATATAAATTCAATTGCAATTGCTTGGGTTCAAATGGGTTTTGGTTCATTTGAACATTTCAAATCAAAAGGGTTAAGTTGGGTTTGACTTGGGTTGATTTTGGTTTGATGATTGTAGATTTCATTTATATTTGTGAATATGATTGAAGGTATGATTGATTCATGAGAAAATCAATTGAATTTGGGTTTTGGAATGAAGGAATTTGGCTAAGTCCATGGAGTTGGGTCATGTGGCTTAGGTTTGATTTTGATTTGGTTTGATTTAGTTTTGATGATTTAAATGTATATTTCATTAAATTTTGAAGATGATTGAAAATATGATAGATTTGTAAAAAATTGAGTTTGACTTGATTTGATTAATATTTGGCTAAGTCCATGGGATAGGTCATATGGCTTAGGAAGGGTTTTGATTTAATTTGATTTATTTTGATTTAGTTTTGATCATTTGAATGTAGATTTGATTTATATTTAGAAAGATGATTGAAGATATAAATTTATTATGAGAAAATAAATTTATTTTAGATTGATTTGGATAAAGATTTGGCTAAGTCCATGGGATAGGTCATATGGCTTAGGAAGGGGTTCATGTTTGGATTTGATCTTGGGCTTCAATCATTTGGTTTTAGAATTTGGGTTTGGATTTGGATTTGAATTTGATGTTTGAATTGAACATGAGGTTTGGTTTGAGAAGGTGAACATGGATTGGATTTGGGTTGTACCGTAGGTGGATTATCCAAATCTCTAAGGCATAACCTAATCCAATGGTTAACCCTTCTATGTCTTTAGGCTTAGGTTAAGTGTTTTCCTAATTGTTAGAAGTGTCTTATGACTAGGGAAGTCTTAGTGTCTAGAACACTCCTAAGTCTAAGATGAGAAGATTGAATCTGCACTCCAAAATTGAGGTCAACAGGACTTAGGCTCCATAGTGTTGCCCTTGGAGATAGATGATTGGAAGATCGAAGCCAAGCTTCACATTATAGACTCAGATACATCTTTCAATGCTTTGCTTGGGAGGCCATGGATACATGAGAACAACATAGTTCCATCCTCTCTATATCAGTGTATAAAGTTTGTGAGGGGTGAGATCATCTACTGGGTCATCCTAATTAAAAAAAAGAATGGCTAAATTCACATATACGTTGATTTTAGGGATTTAAATAGGGCATGTCCAAAAGATGAATTTCCACTACCAATCTCGGAGCAGATGGTGGACATTGCCTCATCTCATGCAGTCTTCTATTTCATGGATGGCTCATTTGGATATAACCAAATAAAGATGGCCCCTGAAGATGAAAGAAACACTACTTTTAGAACCCCGATTAAAATCTATTGTTATAAGTTCATACATTTCATCCTTAAAAATGCTGGTGCTACATACCAGCAAACAATGACTTGAATCTTCGATGAAATCATTCATCATTAAGTCAAGTGGTATGTTGATGATCTCGTGATCAATGTAGATAAAAGGAAGACCATCTCTTTGACTTGAGAGTAGTTTTCAAACAGTTAAGATAATTATGGTATTTATTTTTGATTATGTGTACGGGGGACACCACATAGATTTGAGGGTGTACTTATTAAGGTGATCGGATGTGACATCAAGGAATGATGCACTATCTTGAAAGATAGAAATTACCACCCTATAATGGACCTAATCACCTAATAAGGACTCTTAAGGCATGATGAGTCTTTAAATACACTAGAAAATTTTCCCTACTTTATGGATGGAATAAAGCGATTTAAACCGGGTTCTAAGTTCCTTATGGGGGCAAGCCCCATAGTTAATACATCCTTAGGAATACTCGATTATAGTTATTGTCTCCAAAGATTTCAAAGATAGGACTATCTATAAGTTAGGTATGTTTTGAAAATCAAGTGGGATAGATCAAAAAAAGAGACTTATTATCGAAGCTAAAAGGAGATGAGTAGGGGATGCTCATGATATTAGGAAACCTAGTGATCATTCCAATCTATCCTATGGTTGGGCTTTATATGTTTAAAATTGAAGAGAAATATGTATTTGAGTTGAAATTTATTAGGCTAAGACTTATAATCCCATAATACAAGATTATGGAAATGCTTAAGAGGTGAAGATTTATTCTTGTAACCTTGGATCCTAAATCTAGGGAGCTTTAGTAATAACCAAAGCATGACCTAAATCTAAGTGAAGATGGGTATATGGTTTACCTCGATAAGAGTGGATAAACCACCTGACTGCTTGACTTATATCCGCTAGGAGTGGCAGCCAATTAACTACTCCTACACTTTAAAATCTTGTAAGCAAGTCATATGTTTTTGCAAGATAGTTAGGTTGTTATCATTTAGAAAGAGGCTAAAGTCCTTAAACCCTCTCCCTAAAGAGACTAGAGCATGAGTGGTATGAGTAATAACTTAGTCTAATACAAATCTTTTCAAATTTGATTTATATTTGACACTTCATTTTAACAAAGGCTTTGAGAAATTCATATGTCTAGATGTATGATGAAAATGAGTTATGGGCCAAATCAATAAGAAGGGGTGTTTTCCACCATAAGAGATGCCCTCACAGGTCAAGCATTCCCCTATCATGCAAGGATGGAGATCCCTATTTTCGAGAGAAAGAATATGCATGTAGGATGTGAAACATACAACATTCGCTAAGGGGTTTCTAAATCTTTTTATTATCTTGATTTAATACCTAGGCTTTATGATGAGGTTATGAGTTGTAGAAAGTTTTAGTTATGAGTTGTAGTTAGGATAAAAAATTAAATTTTTTTCTAAGAGCCTAATTGCATCCAAGCCACACATTAAAGCATCAATACAGAAAGAAACGATAAGAGGCATGTAATTTCCAATGCATAATATAAACAAATCATCAAATAATTTATAAAGCTAGCATAAAAGAATAAAAGGCCAGTGCAGTTTAGTACCGTCATACAACTCGAAAAGAAAAATGGGTAGCCAAGCTCTACCCTTATAAAACTCAGATTACAAAAGAATAATTACAATTAAGGATGAATACATGCTATGGGGGTCTTCATCTTCATTCTTCATGTCTCCTTCATTTCTTCATATCTCCATTTGATTTAATTTTCTCCACTTCAAAGGCATCACATGGCCTCCCAGGACAAAGCCCTCTAGCCACTGCTCATCCTTATCCCCTCAAAATAATAATCCTAATTCCTAATTGGAAAATTACATTTCAATGGAAAGAGTAAATCTAACTACACCTGCAAAATGGAGGTTAGCTAAACATGCATTCTACCTAAGCAATTATATTTATAATTTGGACTTAGCACCCTGAACATGGGTAACCAAGCCCACCTGTCCTAATTTGGATTATGCTTAGGGGCTTAAGCAACCTACAAAAGAGAGCAATTATATTTATTTTTTAGCTACCCCTTAAGCACAATCTCTTGAAAAAGACATAATTAGGCTAAAAATGGCCTAATATCTGATCTATGAAACATACACCCTAACATCTAGTATAAAACACTACATCATAAAACCAAACATACATTAAACCATGCACGGCCATAACATAAGACTAGAAGTGGTGACTTGATCTAATGTGTGTGTATTAAGGCTTGGTATGTCCTAACTAGGCTTTAAGTTTCCTAAGTATGAAGAGATTTGATCATGTGGGTGGTTTTAGTTTAAGTGGTTTAATTGATCCATAAGTTTTACTTAAATGTTTCTTTTATTTCATTTGATTTACACTTAATAACTAAGTGTTATAAAGAGAAAAAGAAAGGATCACTCTCTTTTATCCCTACCTTTAGTCATTTCTAAAGCCAATTAATTAAACAATTCTTTTAATGAATGGCTTATTACATATTTTAATTAATCCTAAGTTTTGGTTCACTTTAAATAAACTCATTCAATTAGAAAAGCATCTTAAGATTAATTGGAATGAATTATTATCACATAACACATGTTTGTTTATTTCTTTCCATCATATATAGCATGCATATGATTAAGTCCTAAACATACCTATACATACAATTTATATTTTAGTATACTTGAATGATGAATGCAAGCAAATGTATTTAGAATTGATGTTTCCTTTGGTTGAATTATTTTGTCATATTAATTTAAACCTCTATATAAATTCTTATGCAAGAGCATAGAAAAGAGCTTTAAGTTACATGATTAATCAATTCAACCACTTGAACAAAGTATGAATGCATGTTTCTTTTTAATGGGAAAGAGATTTTCATTCATTAGCCAATTGTACACACAAATGTATAAAAGTTTTAAGCAAGTACATTGCCATTGTTCCACACCAAAGGAGTGAGGTAGGAACCTCCTTAGGGCTACATAAAGCTGTGCATCCTTGGGATGTCCAGACTAATATACCTGCTATCCTCAAATACATATGGATGTATAAGCAACTATAAGAATGAGAATCAAGCAAAAGTTGAATTGATTTGATTAAATTATTATTTTCATCCACTAGTTGCATCACTACATAATATACATATATATATATATATATATATATATATATATATATATATATATATATATATATATATATATATATATAAGTAGGTACGATGCAATTGTTTCACACCAAGGGAGTGAGGTAGGAACCTCCTTAGGCCTATTTAAAGCCATGCATCCCTGGGATGCCCAGACTAAGATACCCACTATTCTTATATATATGAGAATGTGCAAGCAACTATAGAAATAAAAATTATACAAAAGTTGGATTCAATTTAATTAATTTATTTATGTAAATGAATTAAAGCTCCAAATTCTAATGTCAAAATGCATAAGAATGAAATCGCCATTGTTCTACACCAAGGGAGTGAGGTAGGAACCTCTTTAAGGCTACTTAAAGTCGTGCATCCCTCTGATGTCAAGACTAATATACCCACTAACATTCTTACTTATGCAAATCGACATGAATATATGAAAGAAACTTCACTTCATACACTAAGTTTATGTTCAATGCACATATATATATATATATATATATATATATATATATATATATATATATATATATATATATATATATATATATATATAACACATATTCTTATTCATTAAGAAGCTTTTGAAAATATGTTTGGGATTTAGTAGATAATAGCCACACATATTCTTAATTAAGTGAACACATGAAGTTGGCATAAATTGATTTTTTGAAAAGAATGAATGCATGACAACAAGTGGCATACAACTTTTTTTTATATTATTGGAAAGAAATAAAGAAACACAATCATGTAATTTTATTCAATCTAACTAATTCCTAAGGACAATCACATTAAACAAGCTTATTTAAAATAAACCAAAGTTTCTTAAAGCCTTTTTTGATTTAATTTATGAAACTGTGGAAGAGGTTTGCTGGTCCTAATCTCATTCCCATATGTGTGAGTTAATTTGATCTAATAAAAAGTAATTATGTTGATTTTATGGATTGATTAAGTTAAGCATAAAATAAATCAATTAATTAACCCTTACCTATGTCACCTTAAGGTAATCAATTAAACCATTATGAGCTAATAAGATATGCAACCACATGGAAAAGTAAATGGTAATGCTCTATGAAATGAAAGGGCCTAATGCAATTAGCTCAAAATTATTAACTAATTAAGCTTAAGGAGCTCACTTAATTACTCTTATGGTTTTCTCACACATGTGAACTAACCATAATTTCATTAGCTCCCTCTTTAGGTTATTAACACCTAAAGAGCTACCCAAGAGTTAATTAGAGAAGTAGAGTCAATCAAATTAATTAAGTTCATTAATTATCCAATTAAATCTTAATTATCCTTAATCAACAATATCAAAAGGACTTAGGGAAAGAGACAAAGATGGGAGAAGTCTCAATCCTAAATCCTTTTAATTAATTAAAGTTCAAGTATGATTTAGATATTGATTGATTTTGTTAATTAATTAATTAATGATTTTTAACTAATTAATTATTTAAGAGGCAATGGAGAAGACTTAAGGAAAAGATTGGAAGAGGTGGTCCCAATCCATTTCCCTAAACTTCATCACCATTAACAGAGGTTAATAAGCTTAATTGATTGATTAATTTAATGTTCATTTGCTTAATTATCATTAATTAAGATAAGAGAGTAATTAAGGCTTAATCCATTGATTTTCCCAATTAATTATCCAACAAATCCCAAGAAAATAACAGAGGTAGAGGTCATCCCCCTAAACATCTCTCAAAATTTTGAAATTAATTAGATAATTAATTAGAGAGTAATTAGGCTAATTATGTTATTAATTAAACTTTAGTTAAGTAGAAAGTACTATTCAAAATTAATTAATAATAATTTTAATGGACTCTCCTCTGAAATAACTTTAAAATGAGCCCTCATTTTTATTTTTGTATTTTTATAATTAGTTATGAATTATGGAAGTTTCAACACTAAAAAAAGATTAATTAACCTAATTAACCCTCTAATCCCATCAACGACTTGTGGTTACTGACGCGACGCACTTTCCACGTGCCATGATGGGATTGCTTATTTGTGCTGTCACAAATAATGCTGGCATGGAGGGCGGTGGAATGCATTTTCATGTGGGCCGTCTGATCTAAGATCGGATGGCCATGATTAAACGCACAATTTAGAAGGAGAAAAGAGGGGTTCTATGTGTGATCAGATCAGGACCGTCCATTTTGATCATACGAAATGGATGGTCCATGATTTGTCTCCTCCCGAGCGGTGAGAGACGGATACTGTTCATCAATTGTCACTTGATCCGAGCTCACCCAAGCTTGGATGGAGATCAAATTAATCCCACACCTTCAAGGAAGCACAACAAACACATCCAATGGTGAAGATCGCACGAGAAGCAAGTTTTCTTCACAAAGGACCTACCTATTTTAAGCTAAGGATTAGTTTTAATAGAATACCTCACAAAAGCTTATGATCGGTGGTTCCAACGATTAAGGAAGCATCATTTGGTAAAAATGAAGCCATGTTGAGCTGCATGAGCATTGATTTGGTGTGGTTTACTCAGAAGACCCATGACATGTAAGCAATTGATTGAAACTACGCCTTTGGTCAGAAGAAGATTAGGAAATGATTTTAGCTCATCTAGGTCCAAGGATGGAATGCAAAGTTAATTGCACTTTTATTGGGAAATGGGAAATGGCAATTGATGGTTTGCTCCCTATTTTGGTTTTATGTAAACGAGAATGGGGAATTTGGGAGCTCGAAATGCAAGGGGAAGCACTTGGATCTCTCTCCTTGGTTGCTAGGGTTAAATCAAGTGTGGGTTTGTGTGTTTGAGTGAGAATGAGGGGTATATAGCCCCTCCTTCCTTGGCTTAGATGGATTATTTCAGCTTTTTGCTCAAATGGTCACAAGGAGCTCAATTTGGAGAATCCTTCCACTTGGCCTCATGAGTGGAGGAAGGTGTGAGAGTGGCTACCATGGGAGTAGTGGATGTCCTTGGTGGTTTGAAATACTCCAATGGGAATGGGGAGGTGATTTCACCTCCCCATGAGTCATGGACGAACCAACCACCATTGGGTCTGGTTAGTCACAGCCCTTGGTGCCTAAGTGGACCTATGAATGGGTGCCAAGAGGCCAAGGGGAGGAAATGACCAAAAGTGCAAGTGTCTTATCTCATGGAATGCCCTAGACCCAAGGGCAAAGTCATCATTTGGCTATGGGTTTGATTTTGGTAGATTTGAAATAGGTCAAATGTGGTTAGCCCAAATTTCAAGTGATTTGGGGTTTGTTTGGATTGATTTGGCTTGATTTGACTTATTTAGGACAAATTAGGTTGAGTCAAGTTGACTAGATGATCAAATTAGGTCAAACCAAGGGTTGGGTAAAGTTCACATGATTATTTGGAGTGTATTGGTGTCATTGGTTAGGTTCAATTTGCTTTGGATTTGATTTCGGCACTTTTGGATTCATATAGGTCAAATGGGTCAATTAGAGCAATTTGACCAAATTAGCCAAATTGGCTTGGGTTGGGTGTTGGTTCAAGTTCAATTGGATAATTGAAAATAATTGTAGGCTTTGGTTTGAATCAATTTGGATTTAATTTGTATTTTGGCCAATTTGACCCTTTAGGTCAATTTGGGCTAAGTTAGGTTAGGTTGACCAATTGGTCAAATTAAGCTTAATAATGGCTTTGGTCAAGTTCAATAATAAATTTGAGATGAATTTGAACCATTAGTTGCAATTAATTTGGGTTGGATTGTGATTTGACCTATTTTGGCTTTTTAGGCCAATTTGGGTCAACTTGGGTAAAATGGCCAATTGGTCTTAGTTTGGTTCAATTGAGGGTTTGGTCATGTTCCAATTGATTATGAATTAGTTTGAATCAAAGGTTTGAGTTAATTTGGCATATGGTGTATTTTTTAGTTTGGGTTTCATTTGGGCTAAAGGTTGACTTGGTCAATGGGCTAGGTTGACTTGGTTTGACCCAATTCAAGATAATTGATTAACCTAGGATGATTATTGATCATGATATGAGATTTGGACGGGCTTAGTTTAATCCAGTTTGGGTTGGATTAGAATTAAGCTCAAAAGGGTCTTTAGGCCACTTTGGGTCAATTAGACCAAAATGGGTCAATTTGCTTTATCATGGCTTGATTCAAGTTTAGTTGAACTCACATATGAACCTAGGATTGAAAGATAAATCCAATTTGTAATTGGTTTGGAGTCAAATGGATTTTGGTTCATATGACAATCTTAAGTCAAAAGGGGTCAACATGGGCTTGACTTGAGTTGACTTGGATTTGGTTTGATAATTGTAGTTTACATTTATATTTAGAATAATGATTGAATCATGAAGAAATCCATGGGTTTTGAATTGATTTGGGTATCATTTAGCCAAGTTCAAGAAATTGGCTAAAATAGGCTAAAATTAGAAATTTGATTTGATTTTGGTTTGATTTTTATTATGATTTATATTTCATTTATATTTGGGAATATAAATGAAAATATAAATGGTTCATGAGGAAATCACTTGATTTTGGAGTGATTTGGAAGCAAATTTGACCAAGCTTATAGTGTGTAGGTCAAAAGGTCTAAGAAAGGAAACCTATTTTGTTTGATTTAATTTTGGTCATTGGAGGGTGGATTTCATTTATATTTGTGAATATAAATGAAGGAACAATTGATTTATAAATAAATCAATTAAGTTTGGGATAGCTTAGACTGATATTTGACTAAGCTTATGAGAGTGGTTCATAAGACTTAGGAGGGAAATTTAGTCATGGATTTAATTTGAGACAACTTTGTTTGGTTTAGAATTAATTTATGATTTGATATTTGATTTGAATTAAATTGATATTTGAGAAAATCAATTGAATTGGGGTTGATTTGAATTTGGTTAAGGCTAAGTCCATAAGATGAAATCAAAGGGCTTAGGAAGGGTTTGATCAAGGGCTTCAATCATTTTGCTTGGAATTTTATTTATAATTTTGAGTTTGAATTGATATTTGACTTTGAGGTTTTGATTGAGAAGGAAAGCATGGGTTGGGTTTAGGCCATAGGGTAGTCAGGTTTTCCTAAGTCTATAAGGAATAACCTATTCTTATGGCTAAGCCTTCTAAGTCTCCAGGCTTAGGTTAAGTGTTCACCTATTCACTAGAAGTGTCTTAAGACTAAGGAGCTCTTAGTGTCTACAAGAGTCCTAGATCTATGATGAGAAAGTTGAGAGCTCACTCCAAAAGTAAGGTAAACAATAATTTAACCTCAAAATGAACCCCCTGAAGTGTGCATTCGGAGTAGCTTCAGGGAAAATCCTGGGCTTTATTGTTCAATACTAGGGAATCAAAATTGATTCAGAAAAAATCAAGGCGATATTAGAAATGCCACCCCCTTAAAGTTTAACTCAACTCAGATCATTCCAAGGGCGGTTGACATATCTAAGATGCTTTATATCCAACATATCGAGAATATGTCAGCCATTCTTAGCACTTGTCAAAAAGGATGCCAAGTTCAAGTGGGATGATAAATGTGAGCATGCCTTCGAAGACATCAAGCATTACCTGATAACATCGCCAGTTCTAGCACCCCTTATCCTGGGAAAGCCACTCATACTTTACACTGCTATGTTAAATGACTCCCTTGGTGCTTTGTTGGCCCAAGCCAATGATGAATGGAAGGAAAACATACTCTACTACCTCAACCGTCATCTAATCCCTATTAAGGCTAATTATCCACCCATTATGAAGCATTTCCTAGCTTTAATCTTTGCATCCCGTAGTTAAAGATGCATGATTCCTCATAAGGTGAAGATATTTTTTTTGATGTCACTTCCTCTCAAAGAGGAGAAGAACCACAATCTACTATTCCGTGAAAAGGTGGGTAGAGTATCTCTTAACTTTAGACAATGTGATGAGATTCTCATATCATATGTCTAATCCTTGCACCAAAAAAAATAAAGCCTAATATGAGGCTCCCGATCTGGACTTAGCCGTTACTCTAGAACATCAACATCTTTGGGGATTTTTAGCTAGCAACCAAATCATTGGGTGCTATATTATAAACCCCAAGCTCCATCACTACCACAACTACACCATGGAGTTGATGGCTAAAATCTTAGAGGTTACAATTTAAAAGATTTCTTGAGGAGAGAACATCGTAGCATATGCTTTAGCTATTTCCAAGGAGTTGGCATATCCGGTGGATGAGTCCATATCAATAAAGGTCCAAAATAGATAAGTCTTATCCTTATTGATATTGAACTCATCAAAAAGTACTCTCTTAAAGGGGAGGTTGCCATTTCCAAGAAGGACCAGGAGTTAGATTGGAGGCAACCATTCATGGATTACCTAAATAAAGGTAAACTACCTCAAGAGGAATCTCAAGCCCATCAGATGAAGTAGAGAGCACATTCCTACACTCTTGTGGATGGTGTCATGTACCGGTGGTCTTTCGATCATATATGGTTACCTGGTTTAGACAAGCACGAAGCCCATAATATCATGACTGAGGTACACTTAGGATTATGTGGAGACAACCAATCGGGTCTAAAGATGAAAGCTAAGATCAAGAGACTAGGATACTACTGGCTGTTGATGATCAAAGTTTGCATGGATATGGCTAGGCGATGCCACCAATGTCAAATGCATGGTGTGGTCCTACACAAACCACCCAACATTCTACATCCTATATTGGCCTCATAGCCATTCAAGTGTTGGGGGGTACCTACATAGTGGGTCTAATTGATCCTCCTTCTTAAGGGTCATCGATTCATTTTAGGCTACTAACTACTTTTCCAAATGGGCAAGGATGCTGAGAGGTTATAGCTCAACATTTGCTCTAATTTTTTTAGGAACCATATCATATATATAGTTTGAGTGCCTCGATGAATTATATCGATAATGGTATTGCATTCAAGACCACCAAGATCAATAACTTTGCTGGAGACATAACATAGATTGGAGATATTCTACCATCAACTGAGGGCAAAAGACTTATAAGCCTTCAACAAAACACTCAACCAAATACTAAAGAAAGTAATTGACAATAACAAGTGATAGTGGCATGCGTAGTTAGTTGAAGCCCTATGGGCCTACTGCACCACATATAGAACTCCAACTCAGTCTACTCCTTCCTCCTTAGTGTATGGGTCCCAAGTCGTTTCTACCATTAGAAGTCCAACACTAAGGATAGTTGTGTAGAAAGATCAATAGAGTAGAATGCCAAGTTGGGTTAGAAGAGCTCAAAGGTTTGGAGGAGAGATGCTCATGCAAAACCTCGAGTTGTACAAAGTTAAAATGATTCAAGCTCATAACAAGTTGGTCCATCCTAGAGCTTTTCAAGTAGGAGATTATTATTAAATTCTAAGGAGACCAATAATTTTCTTTCAAAAGATGGGAGGCAAGTTTGAACCCACTTGGCAGCCATAAAGAAGGCCTACCAAGGAGGATCTTATCAGCTTCTTAATCATAAGGAAGAGCACCCAATTCTTCCAATCAATGGGATCTACTCAAAGAAATAATATAAATAAAGTTTCAAAATAATTATCTTTAATGAAAATTCCATTTTGAATTCAATCTCTTCCCTGTTAAAAGTATTCTTATTTGCGAATCCACCATGATGTGTTTAGGTAGTAAGGAACCTAAGCGCATCTTATCCTTCATCGAGATAACACAAACACAAATTATACATGAAAATATTAAACAAACACATATCTTTTGTCTCGGGTTACTCTTAGTTGAGATAACACCCTTAGTGGTACTCACTTAGTAGCTGCTCTAGGTCAGGCTAACGTGCTACCTTGCTAGTATGTCACCCCAGTGGTCTTCTTTATTTGGAGGATGTAAGTCTGCTATGCTTTCACCGATGAGCACCTTGTTAGTTTTGTAAGCCTTACTGTATGGCCGATAAGCTCCCTCATGTTGGCTTCATTTAAGAGGATGTGAGTCTACACTTTCTTCTTGGATTAGCCTTCATCCACTAACTAGGTCATGTATAGTTGAGGTTTAGGATAAGTCCCCTAGCAGCTCCTTCCCTCACCGCTTCAAGTCCTCCTCCTTCTTGGGCTGCTTAGTAGTCGCTCTAAGATAGATAACACCTATCCTGCTGATGATAGACTATCCCGATGATCAGTTCTACATGGAAAGTTGTAAGCCTACACACTTTATTTCCAAATTGATCATTGCACACGACACACCTTAGGTTGGTTGGTTCTCACTATGCTAATGGATACACCACTCATGCCGATGGATACATCTTAGGTTGGTTGGTTGCACCTTAGGATACACCACTCATGGCAGATGCAAGTCTGCTATGCTTTCTCTTCGAGTTGGCCACCGTACACCTATAGGCTTTTCCATGGCTCGATAATGCCTAGTAGCACCTCCCTTGAGCACTATATTTGGATCACGCCTTTTGCACCCCATTTAAACACTACTGGTTACTATCGGATAGCCTTTCCCAAGAACCACCCTGGTTGGAGAATCTATCTTTGGAAGTGCATTCTCCCTTGGTCCAAGAATAGATAGTCAAGTGACATAGCCCCTTCTGTGGTCCTCATACCAATAATGTCCACATAAAAATATAAATAAAATATATATTCACTGTGGATTAGGAGAACATCCCTAGTGGTACTTTTCCAAGGTGTATCCTATCTTTAGGTAGTGTCAAGAAAACTCCTATAGGAATTGCCCGACTACTATTAAGTTGATATAATTCCCTAATAATATTCATTCAATAGTCGCCCCTAGGTTGGGTTCGATTTGTTGTGCTACCAACAGGTCACCCTAGTGGTTGTTCCCTGCTTTAGAAGATGTAAGTATACTATGTCTTCTTCCTAGCATAGTGCACAAAAAGGCAACCCCTTAGGTTGGCTAGCTCTATCCCACAGCCATAAGACTATCCCTTTGTATTTGTAAATCTGAGATAGGATAAGTCCAATATAGCCCATTTTTAGTGGGTCCATTACACATGGTCCATAAATTAAATATATTAAATTTGACCAAGCTCAAATCTCCGAGATATGCCCTCAATTTGAAATCAAACTAAACCAAATAAACCATATCAAATCACATAAATTAAGATAAAATTAATCACTACTTTTGAGTTGACATAAGTTCCGTGGCATTCTCAATAGTCCCTAGGTTAGTTTGATTTATTGCATCCAATAGTTACAACATTGATTGTTACTATCTTTGGAAGATGTAAGTCTGCTATGCCTTCTTCCTAGCACAATCATTGCACATCAAAAGGAAACCCCTTAGGTTGGCTAGCTCTGCCGGTAAACTATCCCTTTGGATTTGTAAACCTGAGGTAGGTCAAGGCTGATATAGCCCCTTCTCGGGTCCATCACATAGGTCCATAACAAATTAAATTAAACCACCCATTTTTCTAAGTGGACTTAAACCACACCCTTCTCCAATGGAGCCCCAAATCATATATAAATAAGTCAAGCAAACAAATCAAATTCAAACCATCCTCCCTAGTGGATCTAAATTAAATTAACTCCCCAAAGAAAATCAAAGAAATCCCCAAACTCTTATCCTCGATAGATACATCCCCAAACAAATCTATGAAATCAAACTCAAATCCAAGATAGGCCTAACCTCGCTTCCTAGTGGAAGTTTCATATACTCATTGGACTCAATCCCATATCGATATGCTCCACATCAATTAAAATAAAACAAATTAAAGTTGATTGATCTTAATCCTTGGTGGATTATAGATTCTTATCCACATCTTCCAATAAATCATATAATCAAATCAAATTCAAACCTTATCCCTGAGGTTTTCTTCTTCTATGCCCCTCGATATAGACCCTCACATGTCATCTAATGCATGTGTGAACCCCCTATCTCCCTCCATGTCCTTGACATGGAATTCTCATCAAATCTTATTTCTTCTTATATGCACACCTTTAATACTTCAACCAAAAGCAAAATTTATTCATTCAAATTACATCATCTTAACATTGTAATCAACATTTTATGATTTGTGATGGTGCAAGCTCAAACTAACTATACAATATCATGCTAAACATATTATAGTATGAATTAATTAATTAACATATTATATTATATAATATTATATTATAATTTGCTATAATATAATATATTCCTAACATTACACCTCATTAGAATCACTTAAAAGGAACAAATAACAAAATTTTCTCAAAATATGAATAATGTTCATTTTGAATGTAAAATTGTTATTTTTCTATTAGAAATGGTACAAAATAGCATAATTTTGGTGTTGCTTGGTTGAATTTGCCAAATTCTTCCATCTCAACCTTCAAATTAACATTTTGTGAGTTTTGACCCAATGTATTATAAAAGTAAAACATACTAAAATGTACAATAATATTTAGTAACACACCACCACATTCATATATATGTGAAGTTATATTGTTATGTACATTATATTTTAATATGCTTTCATATAATATATTATCTTACATTACACCTTAAAATGAATCACTTTAAGCAAAAAAAAATATAAAATTTGGTTGAAAATGAACATTTATTTTGGATGCAAAATTCCATTCTTTTGATTAAATGACACACCATAGCACACCCCAATGATGTTCCCTAAAGCTTAACTTTAATTTGGCCAAATCCCATCATCTCAGCCTATAAATCAGTATTTTTATTAATTATACAAGTACAAACTCTACTAAATCATCCTATAACAAACTAAAATATGCTAAACAACAAGTAGTAATACACAAAAGTTTGGTATAATGCATGATGCAACACTATGTTATGGCATCCTATATTATAATACATAAAATATTATATTATATTATATTGCATATCACATCATAAGGGATTTTAAGATCAAAAATCATAAAATTAATCTAAACAATAAAAAACTATATATTTTAGTCATATCACTTACATATTTTAAATTGAAATAATATATTATGATACCATGATCTACCTTTTATGAATTTGTCCAAATTCCACCATTTTAAAATCTAAATCAACATTTTTATAGATAATGCTAGTGTAGGATCAACTGCATGATTGTAAAATACTAAAAGAATTTAAAATGTGCAGAACAATATATTATGATATATGATGATATACTTTGCTACAACATATAATATTTATTTTAAACATAAAATCTTACTTTTTAAACTATAAGTGGTGTAGCACATTGGTACTACAACCTAATTCCCACTTCAAATTTAAGAAATTTCATCATCGATTTATTAAATCAATATTTTTATGATTTATTTTAGTATATAAGGGGAACAATACCAAATATACTAAAACATTTCAAAACATCTAATTACATCCAAAAACATCACTACATACTCAAATATATGATGCTACATTATACTATAATATATGGTATTATAATATGATTTAGGGTTAGGGTTTAGGGTATTCAAATCTCTAATAGTCAAGGAAAAGTATCTTGAAGATATTTTCTTTAGCTACCATAACTATGTTAAGATTAGGTCATTCTTCAGATCTACTACTAACAACATCTTGATTCAAGGTTTAGGGTTTAGGGTTTTGGGTTTAGGGTTAGGGTTAGAGTTTAGGGTTTAGGGTTTAGTGTTTAGGGTTAGTGTTTTAGGTTTATAGGGTTTAGGTTTAAGGTTTGTGGGGTTTATGGTTTTAGGGTTTAGGTTGTGGTTTAGGTTTAGGGTTTAGGGTTTAGGTTTAGGCCTTAGGGTTTAAGGTTTAGGGTTTAGGGTTTAGGTTTTAGTATTTAAGGTTTAGGTTTAGGGTTTTTGGTTTAGGGTTTAGGTTTTAAGGTTTTAGTTTAGGGTTTAGGGTTTAAGTCTTTTTTAATAAGAAGAAATTCATTCAACATTTATTTTTCAATTTCATCAACCAAGTTTTCTATGAGACATGCGACATAGATCAAAATGATCACCCATAGAGCAAATCAAAACCCTAGATAAGTAGAACTTTAATATAAAGACATAGTTTCATAAGTAGACATGCTACAATTTCTCCAGTTCTCATCCAACCCCTACCTCTCAGTAGCAAATCTACCATCATATCCTTGATCACTCCTCCCACCACCACGGCTATAAACTCCATCACTCCTCCCGCCTCCATAGCCACCGCTGGTCCAAACACCACCTTCATATCCACCAAAACCTCCAAATCCCCCACCACCACTGTAATAACCACGCCTCTGCCTTCACCTCCATGGTCGATCTAGACTGAGCCTTGATCTTATGTCACCAATGTTCTACCCATTCTTTTAGGTTATTTTAGGGTTTGGTTTAGGTCTGTGTAGGTTTTGGCTAGGGTTTAGGTTTGATTTATGGTTTTAGGGTTTAGATTTAGCATTTAGGGTTTAAGGTTTAGGTTATAGGTTTTAGTGTTTAGGGTTTAGGATTTATGGTCTAGGGTTTAGGTTTTGTGGGTTTAGGTTTAGGGTTTACGATTTTAGTTTATGGTTTGTGGTTTTAGGCTTGGGTTTGTGGGATTAGAGTTTGTGGTTTGGGTTGTAGGTTTAGGATTAAGGTGAGTTTAGGGTTATTTTAGGTTTATTTTAAGGTTTATTTAGGATTTAGGGTTAATGTTTTTTTTTTAAATAAATTGGTAGGTTTAGGTTTATTTAGTTTATTCTTTATTTATTTGAGCTTATTTTATTTTATTTTATTTATTTAGGTCCATTTTTATTTTATTTGGTTTAGTTTAGGTTTTTAAATTAAGTTTATTTTAAGTTTAGGTTTATTTTTAGTTGAGTCTATTTTATTTTATTTTTAGGTTAATTTTTTTATTTTTAGATTTAAGTTTATTTTTATTTTTTTTAGGTTTATGTTTTAGGTTTTTTTATTTTTAGGTTTTATGTTTAGGGTTTAGGCTCCACCTTTAGATCTATCTAGTTGATAGTGATGTTTATCAGTTCTACCCATTCAGGGTTGGTTTAGGTTTTATTTAATTTATAGTTTTAGATTAGTTTAGGATTTTTGTATGTTTAGTTTTATTTTATATTTTAGGGTTTAGGGTTTAGGATTTATGTTTAGGTTTTAGTGTTTAGGCTTTTGTGGGTTTAAGGTTTAGGATTTAGGATTTAGGGCTTTGGGTTTTAGTTTTAGTGTTATTGTAGAGATTTTAGGGTTTAGGGTTTAGAGTTTATGGTTTAGCTTTTATTTCAGGTTTAGTGTTTTATGGTTTATGGTTTAGCTTAGTTTTAGGTTTATTAAGGTTAGTTTTGTTTTGTTTTTTATTTTATTTTTTATTTTTAGGGGGATTATATCTCCCTCTTAAAGGATCAAATGACTGCAAGGTATCTTGCTATTTTGATCCAATTAATCATATTAGGGAGTTTTTTTGATCTTTGATGTATGCAAATGGTCTATTTGAGGCTTTGGGTGGATTGCCAACCTCCCATGTGCTTGAAATTGAGTGGAAGAGGGATTTGAAATGAGCTAATCCCATGGGTCAGTTTTGCCTTAGGGCCAATTGCTGACCCAAACCCATTGGGTTTGTGCCACTCTTCATTAGGTACCCTTGAGCTATTAAGATCAAGTTGATATGAAGAGGGTATGACCAAATTCTCCATAGATTAGGTCAAAATTTGTTCTATGGCCTGGGTAGAATAGTCATTTTGCTAAATTTTAATTTGGACATGTTGGTGTGGAGAAACTAGGTTTTCCAAGTTTCATGAGATTTGGAATTCATTTGATAAGGTTTGGCTCATGTTGACCCATTTAGGTCAAAATGGGTCAACTTGGGTCAAGTTGACCAATTGTCAAATTGGGTCAAACCAAAGGTTGGGTCAAGTTCATTTGACCAATGTTTTGGTGGCTTTGGTTTGATTCAATTTAAGTTTGAATTTGGCTCATATGACTTCATTTAGGTCAAATGGGTCAAGTTGACCTATTTGACCCATTCACCTATTTGCCAGGTCAAGGGTAGGTTTAGATTTTCGTTAGTCATATGGAGTGGATTGGTATCTTTGTTTCCAATCAATTTAAGTTCAAATTTGGCTCAACATGACCCCTTTAGTCGCTATCTAACGCCAATCTAGTTTGGTCTAGTTGGCCAATTGAGGCTTTGGTCAAGTTCCACAAGTGATTAATGAACTTTACCCATTGGTTTCAATCAATTTGTCTTAGATCAAGTTTTGGCACATTTTACTTTTTTAGGTCAAGTTGGGTCAAGTTGGGTCAAGGGCCAATTGGGATAGGTTAGCTCAAATGTTATTTTCAAGTTCAAACATAGGTCATGAGTGAACTTATATCAATGGTTTCAATTAATTTGGCCTATGGGGAATTTGGCTATGTTAAGTTTCATTTTGGGCTAAGTGTTGACTTGGTCAACTCTTAGTTTGACTTGGTTTGATTCAATTGGTTGATTGATCATCCCATGATGATTATTGATCATGATGAGAGGTATAGGTGAGTTTGGTTCAATCCAATTTGGATAGGATTAGAATTTGGCTCAAAAGGGTACTTTAGGTAACTTTGGGTCAAGTGAGCCTAAGTGGGTCAAATGTCTTGGTCAAAGCATGATTTGAGCTTGATTTATCTTGTATATGGACTCAAGATTGAAATATAAATCCATTTACAAGTGATCTAATGTCAAATGGGTTTTGATTTATTTGACAATTTCATATTCAAAGGTGAACATGAAAGGATCTTGGCTTTGATTTTTGACTTGGGTTTTGATTGAGTGATTGGAGTTTATATTTATATTTAGACTCATGATTTTAGGGTTTATTGAATCATGAAGGAAAATCAAGTTTGGCTTGATTTAAAGTTGATTTGGCTAAGTTCAAGATTTTGACTTGAAAGGCTTAGATAGGATTTTGAGTAGATTTGGGTTTGATTTTTGGAATTGGTTTTGAATGTTTGAATTTATATATGTGAATGAGAATATAAATGAATCATGAGAAAATTTCAAGGATTTGAAGTGTTTAATCATGATTTGGGCTAAGTCCATTAAGAAGGATTTAAAGGACTTAGGAAAATTTTAGAGTTTGGTGTTTGAATTTTGAATTTGGTTTGATTGGTTTGTGTTTATACTTCATTTATATATGTGAATATAAATAAGGATATAAATGAATTATGAGAATATCCCATGACTTTGAGATGGTATGATCAAGATTTAGGCTAAGTCCATCAATGGAAAATTAAGGATTTATGAAATATTTTAGATTTGAAATTTAATTTGAGGATTTGATTATTGATTTATATTTATATTTCATTTATATATGAATATAAATGAAAATATAAATGAATTTTGAGAAATATGAGTTTGAATTGATTTGATCAGAAAGTCCATTAATGGAAAATTAAGGACTTAAGGAAATTTCATGAATTGAGTTGGAATTTTGAGTTTAGTTTGATTGGTTTGAATTTATATTTCATTTATATATGGAAATATAAATGAATTATGAGAAAATCTCAAAGATTTGAATTAGTTTTGATCATGATTTTGGTTAAGTCCTTAAGGGAAGATTAAGGACTTAGGAAAATATGAGCTTAGGGATTTTGATGGATTTTGATCATGGGTTTCAATCATAGATTTTGATCATAGATTACAATCAAAGAATTGATTTGAGTTTGGAGAAAATCAAATAGAATTGATTTGGAATTTGACTTGATGGAAGCAAAGTGAGGAATTGTTTGGGCCAAGGGTAGACACTTTTCCTAACACCCCTAAGGCATGAACTATTCCTATGACTAACTCCTCTAAGTCTCTAAGGCTAAGTTGAGTGTCCACCTAATCACTAGATGTGTCTTAAGACTAAGGAACTCTTAAAATCTAAGAAAAGTTCTATGTATAAGAAGGAGGGGTTGAGAGCTCATTCTAAAATGAGGTCAACAAGCATTCCAATCTATGATATGGTTGGGCTTTATAATTTTGATGTTGAGGAGATTTATATGTTTTGAGTTGAAATTTAATTATATTACTCATAATCCACCAACACAAGGTTGTGGGAATGCCAAGAGGTGAGGATTTATGCTTGTCTCCCAAAGGAAATAGCTACCTTAGGTCTTAAATCTAGGGAGCAGTATGAGCTAAAGCATGACCTAAATCTGCATAGGACATAAGGGTTTCCCACCTCAAGAGAGAATAAATTTTAACTCTAGATTTGTAGTGGTCAGCTAACCTCCTATAATTTTAAAACCATGTAGTCTAGTCTTATGAATTATAAGATATCTAGAGTAATTATTTAATTAGAAAGAGACTAAAATCCTAAACACAGTTCCTAAGAGATTAGAGCATAAGTGGTATGATCATATGACTTAATCTATAGATGCAAAGTATTTTCAAATTTTATTTCATTTTAGACACATCATTTTGATAGAGGCTTTCGAATTTCTTATGACTAAATGCATGATGAAATAGGTTTTGGGTCAAGTCAGCTAGAAGAAGGTGTTCTCCACCACAAGGGATGCCCTCAGGTCTAGTATTCCTTTATGAAGGATGGAGATCCTTCATGTTCAAGAGAAAAGAATATGCATGCATGATGTGAAACATACAACTATATAGTTGCTAAATCTTTTAATTATCTTATTTATGTCTTAGGATTTATGATGAGGTTATGAGTTGTTTAAAATTTAGTTATGAGTGATTAGTTGGGTGGAAAAGTTATTTTATCCAAAGAGGCTAATCATATCCAAGCTACACATTAAAGCATCAATCATTTAAGAAACTATAACAAGAATGCCATCTAATGCACAATTTAAACATAACACCAAATAATTATATAATCTATCATAAAATAATAAAAGGATGCTTATGCATAAACAAGACATAAAGATGGGTATGAGCTCTATGAACTAATATGAAAGAATAATTATAATTGTATTAAATCCTATGGGGTCTTCTTTCTTCATATCTCCATTTATTTGGTTCCTTATTTGATTTGGTTAGTTTGCTTTAAAGGCATCAGCACCTAGACAAAGCCTTCGGCATGCCATCCTAAAATAACACTAATCTTAATTTCTATTGCAAAATTATATTTCTATGGGAAAATTTTACAGCAAAATGAGATTAGCTAAATATACATATAATCCTAAGCATTTGTATTTATAATTGACTTAGCACCCCACATGGGTAACTGCCAATGCCTTAACTTGGATTATACTTACATTTGAGCAACGCAAAAAAGAGCATACATTTATTTTTAAGCATCCTTAAGCATAATCCCTTAAAACTTCATTAGGCTAATATTGGCCTATCATCCAGACAGCATACACTAACATCCAATCTAAAATAATACATCATAAAATAAAACATACATCACAACATACATCATCCTAACTTAGAGCTAGAAGTGATGACTTAATTCAAATGTGTGTTACATGTGTAGTAAGTCTTGTTAATTAGTTGTATTTCCTAAGTGTAGAAGGATCCAATTTAACATGAAAGGTTGATTTCACTAGTAGTTTAATTGATTTGAGAATTTTAATTTGTGTTTTCTTTTGTTTCATTTGATAAAACTTAGCAACTAAGTTTATAAAGAGAGAGAGATTTCCTCTTCATCCTTACCTTAAGTCACTTTCTAAAGTATATTAATTTGATTTAGTTCTCTTTAGTGAATGGCTTATTAATTGAATTAGTTAATCCTAAGTTTAGATTCACTTTAAATAATCCTATTCAAAATGAAATGAAGATTAATTGAATTGAATTACTACCACAATATATATATTAAATCATTCCTTTATATCACATGTAACATCAAAGAGGAAAATCAAATATAAGCATGTGATTCATTCAACCAAACTAGTTCTGGATAATCAAATCAAATAAGATTATTTAAAGCAAACCAGCTTCTTTATTAATTAAGTTTTAGATTTAATTTGATTTAAAGAGGAGAAGAGAAATCATCACTTGCTATTTTAAACCCATTCCCACATTAGTGATTTAATTTAATTTAAAGAAATGTAATTAAGTTGATTTTATTGGTTAATAAGTTGAACCCTTAATTAGATGAATTAATTACTCTACTTATGTCACCTTAAAGTAAATAACTAAATAATTATGAGCCAACAACATGATATGCATGGAAAATAAACTTGCAATGATCATAAGAAAAAAAAGGGGCATAATTAAATTGGCTCATGATTAATAGTTAATTAGATTAAGGACTTAATTAATTACTCTTATGTTTTCCCACACATGTGGGCTAACCATAATTTCATTAAACTCCTTTAGGTTATTAAACCCCAAAGATCTACCCCATGATTTAATTAATTAATGTACGTGATTATGATTTCAATTTGATTATGTGATTTAATTAATTAGTTAGATCTTAATTAATTTCATTTTAAAAGGGTGAAATGAACTTAGGGAAAGGGTCCAATCCTATTCTTTAGTTCACTTACTATTAAACAATGATTAATAAACTTAATTAACCATTAAATACTATTCATGGGATTAATTAATCATTAATTAACTTAAAAGAGTAGTTAAGGTTTAATTAGTAAATTTTTTGAATTAATTGAGCAATAAATCCCAAGAAAATCATGGGAGGCAGAGGTCATTCCATTAAATTAACCCATAAAATTTGGGATTAATTTCTCAAGTAATTAAGGAGTAAACAAAATAATTAACTTTGTAATTAAACTTTAATTAATTTTGAAAATTAGTTAAGATCATTTTACTTAATTCTCCTTTGAAATACTTTTAAAATGAGTATTTATTTGCATTTTTTATTTTCTATGATTTTTATGATTTTTAAAACTTTTTTCCATTAAAAATGATTGATTAAGCCTAATCCTATTGGCCCCATAAGGCACGCTCTCCATGTGATGCCGCAGAATTGGCTACTTAAAACTTATTCGACTTAACACCTATGTGGTGGTGGCGGCCGCGCTTTCTTGTCTGCCATCCATCTAAGATCGGATGGCTATGATTAATCCCATATCTTAATAGGATTAAATTAGATTGATCTAGTGATCTAATCATGAGCATTCGCTCTAATCACGCGGAATAGATGGTGTGAAATACAACATCATGCTAATGAGGAGAATGGAGTCCGCCATTCCTCACTTGATCCGAGCTTACCCGAAGCTTGGATCAACTCCAAAAGGATCCCACACCTTCACAACATCGAGAGATCCAATGTCAAGATCAAACGAGATGCAAGTTTTCTTCAAAAGCTCCAACTTATTTTTCCTAAGGATTAGTTTTGCAAGCATACCTCACTGGAGCTCAAATGGCTCAATGATTGAGAAAATTTCATCTAGTGGAGATGAAGCTGTTGAGCATCGCTTGAATCAATTTTAACGTCACTCATGGCCATGAACCGATTTTGAGTTTAGCTTGATTGAAGTCCCACCTCAATGCTCGGAAGCTTGGTAGATGATTTGTTCTTCTCAACGAGGCATAGGGAAGGTGCAAAGTTCATTTGAGTTTAATGAA
This sequence comes from Cymbidium sinense, assembly GCA_021442155.1. Classification (NCBI taxonomy): domain Eukaryota; kingdom Viridiplantae; phylum Streptophyta; class Magnoliopsida; order Asparagales; family Orchidaceae; genus Cymbidium; species Cymbidium sinense. The sequence continues at coordinate 13,461,757 of CM038222.1, forward strand.
GAAATGTGGAAGTTAGTTAGAAATGGGAGTGTCCTTTTTGGGACGAGAATGCATTTTTTGATCAAGGAATGAGCTTGGAGCTTAAAGAATGGCTCTATGGCTTGTCTTGGGTAGCTAGGCTCAGAAATGATTTTGTGTGTGTTTGAGTAAAAATGAGGGGTGTATACCCCTTCATCTTGATCGAAATGGGATAGGTTTTGGCTTTAGGCCATCCGCCATCTCGTGGAGTTGTGGGCATGGAGGAGGTGAGTTTGGCTTGGTTGGTTGAAGGTGGAGGTTGCTTCCAAGGAGGAATCATGGGTGTCCTATGGGTTTCAAATGCTCTAATGGGAGGGTGAGGTGATTTCACCTCCCATGGGTCATGGCCATCCCAACCCCCTTGGGTGAGGTTGGGAAATGTCGAGGTGCCTATTGAAGAGTACCAAGTGGCCAAGGAATGGAAATGACCACTTACATGGGTGATTTGTCTCATGTGATGCCCTTTAACCAGGGGTAGAATGATCATTTAGCATTGGATTTGATTTGGGTAGATTTTAAATGAGCTAAAAGTGGGTTAGCCCAAATTTTAATTCAATTGGAATTGATTTGGTTAGTTTGGCTCAATTTGACTCATTTAGGTCAAATTGGTTAGGTTTAAGTTGACCAATTGGTCAAATTGGGTCAAAAACCAAGGGTCATGTTCATATGATCATTTGGGATATTTTGGTTCAATTGGTTTGGTTTAGTTTGGCTTAGATTTGATTTTAGCTCATTTAAATTCATTTGGGTCAAATGGGTTAAGTTGACAATTTGACCAAATTGGCCAAATTGGCTTGGGTGTGGTTTGGTTTAGTTGGCCAATTGAAGATGATTGTATGCTTTGGTTTCAATTAATTTGGATTTTTTTGATTTAGCCAACTTGAACGCTGAAATCAATTTAATCTTTGGTCAACTTTAGGTCAATTTAGGTCAACTTGTCAAGAGGGCCAATTGGGTGGTTTGACTCAATTGAAGGTCAAGTCATATTCAAATATTGATTTTGATTTGGTATGAATTATTGGTTTCAAGGGGTTTGACTTAGGTTGTAATTTGGCTAGTTTGGGTTCATATGGGTTAAGGGATTGACTTGGTCAAAGGACCAAGTTGACTTGGTTTGACCCAATTTATGAAAATTGATCAACATAGGTGATCAACAATCATGATGGGAGGTTTTGATGGGCTTGGTTCAATCAAATTTGGGTAGGATTAGAACTTGGCTCAAATAGGTCAAATTGGCCACTTTGGGTCAAGTGGACCAATTTTAGTTGGCTTGATTTTGGTTGAGTTTGATTTAGTTGAGTTTATATATGGATTTGGGATTGATATATAAATTCAATTGCAATTGACTTAGATTCAATTGAGTTTTAGTTTATTTGAACATTTCAAGTCAAAAGGGTTAAGTTGGGTTTAACTTGGATTGATTTTGGTTTGTCTTGATGATTATAGATTTCATTTATATTTGTGAATACGATTTATATTTGGTTAAGTCCATGGAGTTCAGTCATGTGGCTTAGGTTTGGATTTTGATTTGGTTTGATTTAGTTTTGATGATTTAAATGCATATTTTCATTTAAATTTGTAAAGATGATTGAAAATATGATTGATTTGTGAGAAAATCAATTGAGTTTGACTTGATTTGGATTAAGATTTGGCTAAGTCCATGGGATAGGTCATATGGCTTGAAGGGTTTTGATTTAATTTGATTTAGTTTGATTTAGTTTTGATCATTTGAATGTAGATTTTAATTTATGTTTAGGAAGATGATTGATGATATAAATTGATGAGAAAATCAATTGATTTTGGATTGATTTGGATTAAGATTTGGATAAGTCCATGTAGGATAGGTCATATGGCTTAGAAGAGTACCAAGTTTGGATTTGATCATGGGATACAATCATTTGGTTTTGGAATTTGGGTTTGGAATTTGGATTTGAATTTGATGTTTGAATTGAACTTGAGGTTTGGTTTGAGAAGGTAAACATGGATTGAATTTGGGTTGTAGGCTACGTGGATTATCCTAATCCCTAAGGCATAATCTAATCCTATGGTTAACCCTTCTAAGTATTTAAGCTCAGGTTAAGTGTTTACCTAATTATTATAAGTGTCTTATAACTAAGGAAGTCTTAGTGTCTAGAAGACTCCTAAGTCTAAGATGAGAAGATTGAATCTGCACTCCGAAGTGAGGTCAATTGGTATTAGGCCCCATAATGTTGCCTTTGAAGATTGATGATTGGAACCAAGCCAAGTTTCACATTATAGACTCTGATACATCTTTGAATGCTTTGCTTGGGAGACCATGGATACATGAGAACAACATAGTTCCATCCTCTCTTCTTGTATGAAGTTTTTTGAGAGGTGGGATCGTACTATGTCAAAGGAGATCTCAAGCTTTACCACAAGGTTCAAATATGAGGATGTGGCTTACTACCTCCCTCAAAATCAACAAGTCTTTTCTCGCAAACTTGGCCAAAGTTTAAAAATAAAAGAAAAAGAAAAAGAAAAAGAAAAAGAAATACAAAAAAGAAAAAGAAAATAGAAGGGAGGAAAATAAGCTTGAGGAG